>VWZY01002270.1:468733-556918 GCA_013399075.1 Chloroceryle aenea
TGGCCAGCCAGCCAGTTTTTAACCCAGCAAAGAGTGCACCCATCCAACCCATGAGCTGCCAACTTCTCCAGCAGAATGCCGTAGGACATGGTGTTGAAGGTCTTACTGAAGTCCCTGTAGACAATGTCCACAGCCTTTCCCTCCTCCACTAGGCGGGTAACCTGGTCATAGAAGGAGATCAGGTTGGTTAAGCAGGACCTGCCTTTCCTAAACCCATGCTGGCTTGTGAGCATGTTGATGATCTGATCTATAGCACTGTGCAGACTCGATTATCCTGATGTGCAGCAGCAGAAGATGGCTGAAGGGGAGGCTTCCCCTGCCTATCTTACTCCTGGGGTTGCTGGTCTGCCAACCTTTACACCCTAGGACTGAAGAGACCATCAGTTAATGATTTATTAACTTTTATTTTAGTACAGGCCTCTTTGTTAAAAGTTCTGTTTGCTGTCTGAGCAGTTTCTCTCTTAACTGTGCTGCTGGGAATTAGTATTTTTATGGTAGAGACAGGCAGTAAACCATTAGGAGTGTTAAGACAAACTTGCTGAGTGAGACACAAGTCAGGAAAATTAGAAATCTACAGTATACAAGGACATGTGTTTCTTCTACTTGTGATCTACAGCAGGGAAAAGCAATCCTGGGGATGAAGAGTTTGTATTCAGATGGTATTCCAGCTGTCCAGACAATGTGTTAACTAAATAAACCAGAGAGAAAAGACAGTCCTTGAGAACTATATGTGGACTAAGGACCTGAGCTCTTTCTCATGTCTCCATTGGCACAAAATTATCCCAGAAAGATAATTTGTGTGTCTTCTCTTGCTAGAATAAATGATTCTGAGATCTTGGCTCCCACTGCTACACTGTTTCTGGTTATCAACCATTTTGATGGAAGCTAGTTTGGATCTATTCTCACTCTGCTCTATTGTTTGTACAGATCTGTATTTATCAGGTTCAGAAAATAAACTCAGGGTAGCAATATTTGCTAGTGTTGTAATGTTAATTACCTTATGTATGTTATCTGCAAACTTGCCTGTGGTCACTGAATGATACCTTTTTTATTAACAGAAGCCCCACCTATGGATGTGGTATATAGGCAGAACTCACCTTCTAATGTAAAAACAATCTTCCCCGCAAAAATCTTTCTAATGGAAAAAGCCTTCTTGCCAATGTAAACAATCTCCTCATAAAGCGATTTTGGCCGTTCTTGCCAGAATGGTGAAATTTCTAAGTCTTTAGATGGTCTGTAGGAGGTGAAGTTTCTGCTGTGAGATAATTCAGGGCACTAACAGAGGTGTTTGTCTCCCTCCAGCACTTGTTTACCAAGTGGACCTTTCTGCAGTCATTTGTTTGTTTCATTTTATGCCAGAGATGAATGGTGCTATCATGGGCCTTTGATAATCAAGCAAGAAGGATGGCAGTTTCTATCACCTTATCTCTTTGCTGCTTTACTGATGCCTACACATTTTACCTGTCTTTTATGGTGTCTTATGGGCTGTGTCTATGCTGCATTAGATAGGACTTTATAAAAACACCAACTTGGGCTTTTTCTCTTCCCGGTAGAAAAAGAGTGAACAAAAACCTGAGTGACTTAAAGAAACTGTGATACAGTTGGAAGAAATACTTGTTAAAAATGTCACTAATAATCTAGTAGTCCTAGCAAAATTATCATTTTTAAGACATGATTTTTTATGGTTATATCTGCTCCTTCAAAGTAATGAATGGTCTTTTCTCCACCTCATTCAAATTAAATAAGCTTTTATGCTTTCTGTCTCTTTGCCTTCACAGATGGGCTAGTCTGTCATACACTGTTCCGTTGCTTATCTGCTCAGAAACAGTTTTTCTTTCAGAGGATAAGCAAAGGTTTATGAAATATGTGAACAACTAGAGCAAGACAGATTGGCATAGTGAAATCCAAGCAACTTTTAGATAGGTGAACAAAAATATTATCTTCTTGGTTGCTGTTATTTTATAAGTAGATTTTTGTTTAACATTCAGTCTTTGGAGAAATGCTTGGTGTTGCTGTGCATCTTTGCTGTGTGAGTCAGCTCTACAAGTACCAGTTAAAAGATTTACAACTCTTCTGTGAAATGAAGGATTTTACATGGGCGAAGAAGAGGCAGAGAGACTGTAGGAAAACAAATCAGTGATGGAATCACTAAAAGAACCGAGGGACCTGTCTCCTGCACTTCTTTGGGTTTTATTTGTTTGGGTTTTTTTTTCCCTTTATGGTAAAAATGGATGTTCTAAGTCCCTGCACTTCTGAAAATACCTGAGTCTCTCAACTGTTCCTAAAAATACTAATTCAGAACAAATGATGCAACCCAGTTCATAATCTTCTCTTTTTTAAAAATCTTGGGTATCTCAGCTCTGTTTCTAGTAAAGCAAATTGTCACGATTATGGTAGAACAATGTGTTCTCAGAGAAATACTGCAAAACTTATTTTAAAAAGCACCCACTTAACCACAGCTATGATGAATTTTCTTCTTTTATCATTTGATCCAGTCAGTTCTCTCTGCATATCATGGCTTATGGAGGTAGGTAATTTGCTGCTGCCCATGAAATATTCTGCAGGCCATCAGTATTATCTGTCTACTGCTGTGATGATTTTTTGCATCTCCTCATCTTTATTTGCTCCCCAGGAAAAGATAAATTTACCAGTTCCCTTGATGATTTACTCTTATTCAGTGTCTCCAATTTCCAAAATGAACTAAATATAATTTGTTTGATGGTAAGCCACAGTATCTCTCCATCACTGAGGTCAGGTGAAGGCCCTCTAAATTCTAGGCATTGCCACTGGCTCATGGGGAAATTGCTGAGACTGTTATTCCTATTTACTGGCACTGAGGAGAGCAGCAATATACAGCAGCCTTGAAAATCATGGTGTGAAGCCCCGAATCGCTGAGGTCCATGGGAGTCCTGCATTCAGGCTAAGAATTTACCCACAGAGGCTACATGGCCAAATAATTTCCTTTGCACCTCTGCCTTCAATTCATTCTCATTTTTGTGAAGATGCAGATGTCTTACTGATGTTGGATCTGTTTGAGCATCATGCACAAAAATGGCAGAGCTGCAAACCCCTGACTTCAGCAGCAACTGAGCGTGCCAAAGCTTGCAAGATACAGGGATATTTCTCCCACCAGAAAATGTTATTTCTGTGGTTTGTAATTTGGTTTCTGGAGATACAGCAGATATCCAGATGCTGCTAAAAAGATGTTCCTTCATTTTCTTCTGTCAGGTTGAAGTAGTAAAGAATATTTATAAGGTGTGTTTTTTCCTTCCAGTTTAAATGTGCCACCCTTGTATAAGAGGACAAGGCTTTTTACCCTGATGCTTAGTTTAGGATAATGTTGATCTCCTATCAGGTCTTGTACAGCTTGGTGAAATCTTTCCTAAAAATAGGAATTATCTGGGGATTTCTTGCATCAAAGGGCTAATGGGTGGTTGAAAACTTGACATGAGAGATAAACTATAAATATGACATTTTTGTCACAGCCCCAGTGATTTTTGGCAAAATGTTCTGTTGCTTAGTAGCTAGATAGTTTGCATCTGTCTTACGCCTTATCTCAAAATTCCTTGACAAAGCTACTTATTCTCCCTATAGGGCAAATGGGTCTCACTGACACAACTTAAACTTTTCATATTGGTGGTAGATATCCATCTTCCTACTCAACTGCCAGTCCATGACTGCTAGGAAGAAAAGAATCCATTCAGCTAAAACTTCTCAGTAAATTCAGCTCAGTCATGTTTACAGGTGACTGGTCACTAAATCACTGCAGGGTGATCATCATAAAGACAGAAAGGGGTTTTTAAAGCTCTCTTTCTCAGTGCTTTTGAAGGTACAGTGTCCTTCTGATTGATCTCTGAAAGCCTGAAGAGTGCTTAGAGTTTCAGATTTTTTTTTTTTTCCTAACACTTCAGAGCTTCCGTTGGATCTTGTTATGACACATAGTTTGACAAAACCTGATCTCTGATGGGCAGCTTCCAGATATTACTGTGATTCAGAAATAACATATAACATATTTTTTTTTTTAGTTTTGGGGTTTCTCAAACCTTTTCCTGTGAGCAACTTAAAGCACTTAGCTTTGCAGTAACTGTAATGCATTCCAAACTGAATGAGAATATAGAATTCAGTAAGTTTAATGTTTCTTTTGTTAGGATAGTTGCAAACAGAAAACAATTAGATTCCTGAGAGGCATGGTTAATTTGTAGTTGTATTCATTTGTAAAACAGAAGCATATGTCAAGTCTTATACACCATAAAACCTTCATAATGGGGCAAAAAATAATAAACCTTGCAGCTTGCTAATAACAATTTATGTGCTTAAATAAGGCAAAAAGGATACTTTTGCATGCAGTGTAGGAATTTAATGAACTTGGACTATACTGGTACAAAACACTTTATATACTTCTACTGTCACATTCTTCAAATAATACATTAACGATAGAGATGTGAAGTACTAATACTAATAACATGTTACACTGAACATCCCACTGTGCAGTACAGAGAAGGTGACATATAATTCATAGATTAATATATTGAAATTAGCAGATAAAAGAATGTATACTTGTTCAGGTTGTTCTGAGAATTACTTTCTCAAGGTGAGATTTCTGATACCTGTCATTTCTTCATCTTACTCTATGAAAAGACTTAGTTTGATGCTGGATACTTTGCTTTGTTGGAAGGGCTGTCTGGGTGTTACAATGAGGTTTATTAAACTTCCAACTTTGTTCCTGCTGTGCTGCTGTTTATACTGCTCTCTATATCTCTAGTGTGACTTCTTAGAGAAGGAACCCTAGCAAAGAAATAGGTATTTAACTGCACAATCTGTATTTGAACCTCTGAAGAAAGGTTAGGAAGGAGATGGCAATAGATTGTAGGAGAAAAGTAAATTTCCTAGCCCCTTACTTCATGTGCAAATCACTTGGTACTGAGGTATTGAAGGTACCTTCTAAGATGTGGATGCCTCATATCAGACTTGTCCTAGATTTTCCTTGGTGCGGAGCACTGAAATATATGCTAATGTAGCATATATATAACTTATTAAGAAACTGATCTTTGGCCCAAATTTTCAAGCAAGGCCCCTAATTCAGAGCAAGTGTTTGACAGGGCTTTTTTTGAACTATCTGTGCCAGTTTCTTGGAAGTGCCAGACCCAACACAGCTAAGCGGGAGCAATGGAGGAGACATGTGGATGCTCTTTTTGACCCTGTGTGGTCACTTAAAGTGAGGTGTAATGTATGTTTGAAAGTGAGGACAAAATACTTATCTAATTGTAGGCAGACTGACTCTAAGTACCTACATTTATTTTTTTCCCTTGAATTTTTGAGATCTGCATCCCAGCCATCTTATTCTCTAGCAGCTGATGTTTAGGTTATCCAAAAGCAGAAAACTGCACACTGAATTTTCAGACTGAAATACTATCACAGTTGCTTTCAGTGGAAAAATTGCCACTGACTTCTGTGCGGGCAGAAATGGGCCTCATACATTAATTCTGGCTTCATCCAAGTGCATTCCTCTGCGTCCCTGTTCTGCCATCTTAGGTAACAATTTGTTCTAGCTTTAAATGACCATAGAGAAGCTTTTTCCAGCAAATTTAAAGGTTGACATAGGCTTGGAATTTTAACTCTATGACTTTCCATTACTTCAGCCATATTATTATATACAGCAGATTATGCGTACAGAATAAAATGTAACCTACCTAGTGTTGGGTCATACTCCCAGATGAAGCGTTTGGTCAAGAAGCGTACGACAAGAGCTGGAGGAACAGAAATATTCCAGGTGAGATGCACAAGCCATCAACTCATCTGGTTTATAAAGCTTTCCAAGCAACCTCTTCTATGTGAATAGGCAGGTCGCCTGAACTGTGAGAAGAATTCAGTGTTGCTTATTGTGGCAGTGGAGAACTTTTCAGTGTTTGTGGCCCACTTTACACTTTTGGATGAAGAAAGTAAAATTAAAAACCAAACCAAATCTATTCTTTACAGCATTAATCATTTATCCATGTAACAATGCAAGACAAAGAATACCAGGAGGTTATCAGTGGTAGTCTCTTTTTCCATTCATTTTGTTTTTGTCACAATAGCTTCTACCATGACAAAGTGAAAACAAACCAATTTATAGTGCTATGAACAGGTGACCTTTGACCACTGTTTTCGATGCTTAACCAGAGGGAAAAGGATGGCAGTTTTTGAACCAGGATGCTTTGAAACTTCAAAACTACAGGTGTTCAAAATAATGTCATTCTTGAAAACTTCCCCTTCTGATTTTAGAGGTTGTAAGGTAAACATATAATTGGCTAAATAGCTTCCTTCTGTGTTTTGTTATGTCTTCCTTGCAACAACTGATCGTCCACGTTTTGCCTACTTGTCACTTGAAGCAATTGGCTTATAATATTTTTAAACCAAAGTTTAACAAACACTATGAACGCACTGGATAACTATTTCTCAGTTTCAGTTTATAGGCTAAAACTTGTTACTTATGTTCTCATATTTAATTTTTTCTATCCTTCCACTCCCTTTAAAAACAACCTATATAGTCTTTTTCAGGATATTGATTATATTCTAACTTTAAAGTAAACAGTGCCTTGAATTTCTAGTGTTGTGAATGAAGCAATCACCACTAACTATTCAATATCCTTTCTGCATTTCCAAAATGGAGCTAGAGATAAGGCTACACTAGCTGTGATTGCAGTGATTTTAGATATAGGAAAAGTTTCCTTGTCATCAACCCTAACAGATTGTTCTGTTGGTTCTCCATTTGCAGACAGACTGTAAAAATGACAGCTAAAACCAGTTCTGATCCTTTTCAAAACTGAAGCCACCAGGACACCCACATCCCAGATTTCTGTGTCCAATAGCAGAAATAGGTAACAGTCTGAAGAATAAATATAACCAAGTAAGTTTTGCTTAATTGGAACCTATTTTTTTAATAAAACCAGAACATTATTTTTCAGGAACATATAACTATGCCTCACACTTGGAGGGGTAACAAGGAGCTGATCCTAAGGAAATGAGATCACCACACAAGAAGCAATATTAAATTGGTGCTATTTTAAGTTTCTGTTTTCCTTAGGAAATCCTACTTTTAAATTTATTTTATTTTTTTTAGCCTTTGCAGAAACTCTCTCCTTGGTCCTCTGAGGGAATGTGGCAATTCTTAGCCAAAGTAACTTTTCAAGTCATAGCCCTAACATGGATGTCATTATACTACAAGAAAGTCTCTGTGTAGCTTATTATCCATTCATGATGATGGCTGCACCAGGACTTTTTTCCCCTACATTTAATCTCAGCTGGAATAGTTTAAAAATCTTAATGTTTCAAAAGTTTCATCATGACACTTCTCTAACTTCTAGTAATAGATTATTTAATGCTAGTAAAATACACAAAATGGGATTTTGTCGTTGGGTTGGAAGTGGATTTATTTTGTATTTTTTTTTGGTTGTTGTTGTTGGATGAAATGGTACAGGCATTTAATGCTTCAGAAGTGAAGAGTTAGAGATCACAGATGTGCCTCTGGTGAAGAGCGGGGAAAAACCAGGCTGGCTGTATTTGTATTCAGCAGAGAGGCCTGTATGCAGAAATAATAATCACATATGCAGGAGGGGACTGAAGAAAAGAAAGGAGAGGTGGGAGGCAACTGCCATGCATAGGGCTGGATGGCAACTGGTCTCCCTGTCTGGCAAGTCTCAGCAGGAAACAGAGCAATCCCCGTGAGCTGCTCGCTCGGTACCACTGGAAATAAAGCACTTGCATGAGGCTTACGTGTGTCTGGTGAAGGGAAAGAAAAAATGCTATCTCAGCACAAGCCCAGGTGAATGGGGAAGTGTCAGCTTCAGAGCCCTGTGCTCAGTGCCAGTTTTGGGGGCGTGCACACCTGGGGCTGTGCAGAGCTGCTGCTCCTGCAAGGCTGGCTCTGCTCAGTCTGCCTGCTTCTGGCCTGGCCACTTTTCTTGTTGTCCTTCATAGCAGTGGTTACAGCCCATCCTATGGGGCTTCTCACTTCTGCACATTTCTGCAAGTCTGAAGGTCAGCAGCTGCATTTCACAGATGGGGAATGCGAGATGCTCTTGATCTGGTGTCTACCCTGTTTATAACTATTGCAAACTGTGTTGGACGAGAGATGTCCTCACTTTTGCCTCATTAGGAGCACTTAGCAGATGGGCCCCTGACATCCAGTAGAGTATTAAAACAATGTATGTGACTTTACTGTCTGATTTGACTGAAAATTGTCAATGAGAGGAGAGGTAGGAAGAGCATCCAAGTGCTTGGGCTGTCAGATTGGAGACCAATTTGCTGGCTCGTGCTGTCTTGCCCTAGCAACGATCCCACTAGAGCCAGGGTATTACTGTGGAGCCATTTTGTTTACATTGAGATCACTTACTGCCAGATTGCATTACTTTTTAGTAAAATAACTTCTACCAAAGAAGAATCAGAAGTGACGATGGTAGGAATTCACTACACTTTGAGCTGTAGTGCTCAGATTTCTGCTGTTGCCATAAGTGATGCTTCAGGCAAAGCAATAAAGCTTCCTCATGTCCTTAGCAGTGCTGCATAGAGTTGAGACGGGCATTTCTTCCTTCTCACGTTTGCAAAGGCATATGCACCCTTTTTTGACTTATCAGACTTATTTGGACATGCTTAACTCTAATACTAATAAATAAGCCAAAAATAACCCAACACAGGAAAAAAAATAAATCAGATGCTGGGTTTTGATTCAAAATAACATTGAGGTTGAGAACGTCTGAAAGGGCTTCTTTTCTGATTAAATGAGGTGACTAATTCTGATGTTCATATTAAAATGACCATTTCCAGTGTTTATCCTCAAATAAGATGAAATGCAGGTTTGAAGCAGTCAAGATTCAAATGGATGCAGTACCTAACAGGAGTGAGATTTCTGGTCCTCCACTGAGCCTAGTCCAGACTCTTCCCTGAACACTTATTGCTTGTGAAATACAAGAACTTGCAGGCTGAGAAGGAAAGAATCTCCAACAAACAGCAATTTGGATTCCCATTGTGTTTTTTTGGAGACATGATCATTACCTAAGGGAACTGATGTAATGTCCCAGCAAAGGAAGAATAGATTCATGTCTCTTTCTGCCTTTTCTTACACCCTCACTTCCAAGTCTGCTGTTTTGTACAGAGTTTAAATTAGGGTGGAAATTGGCTCAGGACTTTCACTCACTCATGTTTAAACCTTCTGCATTAGAAGTTATTCTTGGAGATGAAACATGACTATCTGTCAAATACATTTGCAGTGTAACTGCAATGAAGACAATGAAGTTATATCAGGAATTAACTTGACATATAAACTCAGATTATCAACCACATAATTAATCATTTTCTTCAGGACTTGTGTGGCTGAGTCCCTTACTCAGCTTTTAAAATCTCAGTCTATATCTTTTGGAACTTTCTTCCCTTTTTTTTTTTTTTTTGGTAGTGTTTTACATCTTGCTTTAGATCTTTGTTTGGATTTAGTAACATATAAATGCTCTGGTTAAATTTGCAAACTGCCTGAATACATCTCTTCATGAATTTGTTATTGTTCCAGCTAATATAAGCTCAGCTTTTGGGGGAAGAATGGAAAACAGGGCTTGAAAAACATCCCCGTTCCCCAAAAGCTACAGAGTTCAAAGTTATCCTAAGAAAAATAACAGTTCTCTGCAGTGAAATAGCTGTATGATGACTCTTTTAAGCCATGAGAATTTTCAGCTATAAAAATGGTCTGCAAGTAGTCCCATTATTTAACTTATCAACAAATCCATTTCTGGTGCCATGATGATGTGTCATCAGTAAACCATACTTGGCAGGAGACACTAGAGTGGTTAAAACCAGAGGTTATAACGATCAAAAGGCACTTGCACAAACCAAGTATTTAATTTTTTTTAAAAAACTTATATTTTTGTTAGAGAGTTCATACCCCATTGACCCTCTCAAAGGCCCCTGGTGTATTGGAATTTCAGTACCCCCTGGAGCACGTGGTGAGCTCTAGTCTGCAGGATGGTGGTGCCACAGGATTCTGGCATGCAATGTGCTGTCTCCTTAAACAGCTCTGTGTCCAGCTTTGGGAGCTAATGGCTTGTTTTAAACACATTACCATGAAAATTTAATTTGCTTCTCAAAGCGCAGGTCTTTTGGGGAGGGGTGAGGGGAAAGAATGAACTTATAACGCAGAGTCCTTTCTTGATCCTGATACATCACTGATGTAAACATGCTGTCACTACTTCTGGGTTTGCATCTGTGGGTGTGGGTTTGACTGAGTTTTGACAGTTTCTCTGGCGATTCAGTGTTGTGGGGATATGTGCAGGGAGTGAGATGTCAACAGGAAAATTCCTGTCTTCCCTCCTCTCTTGTTGTGTCTACTGTGGTCACTATAGATGTTGAGATCTCCCATGCTCATAGTAGGCTAGAAGGTAAATTTAACAGAGCAAAGCAAGATCAGTGGGGGAAAATGGTCTGTTTTATATGACCTTGCTGTCAAACTGCATATTTATGCCTATTTTAATTATTGTCTTGAACAGCGAACTGTTTAGAGAAATCACTGTGTGTGCTTGCATGCTTTTGGCTTTTTTTCTGTAATAGCACAGTGAGGTCCTCCACTGATGACATAAAGAGTATATATACTCTTTATATATAAAAAACAATTAAATATATCAAAAGTGTATATACTTCTAAATATACTTATATATTCTGTATAATAGTATATGTATGTCGTATAATAGTAAATACAGACTAGTTACAGACTAGTATTGAACAGGTATGTGATGTAAGTGTTGCTCTTGCCTTCCAGGAGGTTATGTTGTTTAGTGTAATGTAAGCTTTTTTTCTTCATTGGTAATGATGTGGACTCAAATTCAGTTCTATGGATCCAAATATGAACACCAAAAATGGTTCAAATGTGTTTTTGTTCTGGTGGGGTATAAAGGTACCAGAATATCTGTCTCAAAACTTTGTTCTCTCAGAGGATCATGGAACAAGCCAATGTCCCATGTTCAAATACACTGAAAACACAAACATACTTTCAAATGTAGAGATTAAGCACTATATATTTGATTTATCATTACACTAAATGCTATTTCATATGCTGAATATGCACATAGCAGGGCTCCAAAGAGTGTTTCAGATGCTAATTCAGTAGGTTGTTCAATTAAATGTCAAAAACTGACCTTCTTTTGACAAGTTGTTTGGAAGGACTATGCTACTATGGAAGAGAGAGAACATAGCCCAATCCAGCTGTAGTTTTTAGCTGTCTATATCAGGGTAGTCATCCTTTGGTCCTGACCAAATATCAAAGTAATTAGTGGCTTGCTTTTGAGATTGCTGTCACTTTTCATTTTCTATTATAACCACATCCTAATGTTAATAGCAGGAAGAGTTACTTGACTTGCTTCTGGTGTGATAATTTCACAATAAAGGAATTTCTCTGTATATTCATCTGGAATAGTTTACTGTGAAATTCGCAAAATATGGGGTCTAGTAGACTTCATCCCATCACCACTGACTGGGAGGACTTTTGTAGTAAAGTTCTGCTCATTGCTTTCAGTGGTGGAGGCATTTTTTCACAACAGTTGCTGCATATGGAATACAAGAGGTGGCTTAATGTATATTACATAACCTCATTCCATAATAAATTGCTGCAATATAAAGTTGTTT
The DNA here is from genome assembly GCA_013399075.1 of Chloroceryle aenea. Classification (NCBI taxonomy): domain Eukaryota; kingdom Metazoa; phylum Chordata; class Aves; order Coraciiformes; family Cerylidae; genus Chloroceryle; species Chloroceryle aenea. Next base: position 480,374 of record VWZY01002270.1, read on the forward strand.
ATTTCACAGGTCTCCTCTCATAGGAAAGATTAATGATAAGACTGGTGTGTCTAATGGTTTTGATCATTTTAGGAACGCAGTGTGAAATATCCATACCATTTCTCCTCTCTCAACTTCACTGGATAACTTATGTTGCTCCTTTATGAAGACTAAACTTCCTGGTGTGCTATTACTAACACATATGGTTTTCCAAAACACAGATAATAGTAACACCTCCAGATGTTTGTGTATTTGAGACAAAGTATATTTGTGATTGGTCTGTAGAGCAAGCCTTATGGATGAAATCACACAAATAACTGTTGCTTTTCTTAGGTGATGGGCACAGGTAAGGTTTGAATTTACATGCCATGTTGAAAGATATGTGACAAAGCAAAGTAGAGTAGGATTCTCAGTATAAAACTTGGACCAAAACTCACCCCCTCCCTCTCAAGGTGAAAAAAAGATTTTCTTTGTTTGAGGGGAAAAAAAATGAAAAAAGAAAGAAAATAGTTTCAGAACAAAGTACGTTTTTTTTTTTTCTTTCAAAGTCCAGTACTTCCTTAAGACAATGGCAAGATGACAAAATTTTCAGCGTGCTGTTGCTTTTTCGTATTTTTTTTTTTCCCTTACATATCTCCTAGGGTTGACTTTAGAGAACACTCCACTCTCTGTTGAAATCAGTTTGTATTATTTAAACAGGAAAAACAAAGAAAGAAAATATAGGAGGGAATTGTACAATACTTTAGATGGCAGGATGATCTTCTGGTTATTGTCAAAGCATTTTTTTAATGACTGAATTTTTGTTGGAAAATGCATTTTGAATAGAAAGGCCATTTTTTTGGAAGGAAACTAGTTTTTTTAGATTTATCTTTCTTAGGAAATGCCTGAATACCACACCATTTGTTTCAAAGAACCTGTAATTTAGGAAATGCAGATTTAAAACAAACAAACCAACTCAACCTCACTAGCCTCTATTTTGTCCTTTAATTCACTGCAGTGTTATTTTGCATTGCCCTGGAGAAATATATGGGACTAAATTGTGGGTTTTTAACCAGATGTCAGTGTTACAGGGAGACGGCAAAGATGCACTTTCTTGGATGTAGCATCCACCAGCTACTCAGCTTCAGCTGATCTGTGTGTACTGAATGGGTTCAAAGGTGGTTTCACTGTGCTGGTGCTGAGCCTGGCTCAAGGTGCAGGCAATGTCAGCTGTGTGAGTGGCACTCCCAGAAGGAAGAGCTGGCTGTCCATTCAGAGATGCCTTGAGCTGCTTGTAGGACAGCGTTAAGCTGCTGCCTCATCCCCTGACAGTGCCAAGGGAGGAACATGCATAAGCACAGAAGAAAGCTGTGGCCAGGGCAGGAGTGGGGATTTCTGTTGTTCTGTTCTTCTGTTTTCTTTTTCCTTTGGTGGTTTTTGTTTGTTTGGCTGGTTTAGGTTTGCTTTTTTTGTTTGTTTGTTTTTGGTTGGTTTGGTTGGTTTGTTTGTTTAAGGCTTTCCTTTAGTTCTTGCTCTGATCCCTGCTCTCTCTCTCTCTCTCTCTCCCTTCCCATGCTCAGTCTCTCCTATTCTGAGGAACTGAAAGAAAGGGGAGAGAAGTGAAGTTGCCTTATTAGAGGAGGTCTGCATGTCCTGGGAGAGCCATGGACCCCTTTCCCAGGGACTAGGGGAGGAAGCAAGGCCTCATGCCTGAAGGAGATAAGAAAATTTTCCAACAAAGCACAAAGCCAGTTATGTGTCAGTCCCTGGTTGCAGTAGGGGCTGATGTACAAGGTCCAGCTGCCAGCAGTGACCTGGCCATAAATCTGTAGCCCTGCCTAAGGGAGAGGCTTCTGGAAAGGAGCTCAGCGAAGTAATTTGCCTCATGCTGGGCATAGTGCTTGACAGTTTGGGGGCCTGTCTAGTGTTTCACTATCCTGGCTGCTGCTTTTGCCAGGAGCAAAAGACATTTTGTTTCAGGTGGTACATCCTGGAGTGACAAACCCATTCCAGAAAGATGCAGTGTACTCTTTGCTGCTAGGTCAAAGAGTTAGTGGAACTAAATGCTTAAGAACAGGGCTTTATCAAGCCCTGGTGAGTCAGCCTGAATGAGAGGGCAGTTAGTGTACTGTGAGCAAGGCCAAAGGCATTAATGCTGGATCTCTGTATTAGTAACCTTCCTGATGGCAAAAGGTACCTTTCTGAATGTGCCTTGCTGTGCTACTGCTTCACTAAATCTGTATACATCAGTGCAAATGGTGATTAGAAATCCACCCTCTCTCGTTTGCCTCAGAAACCCAGGGGTGCAGAGATCCTTGTTTCATTTTGCTAAACAGCACTGGCTATTTCTGTGTGGTCAGAGTCTGAACAGACTATCACTCACTTCTCAGCCTGACTGTAATCATTTTCTTGTTTTATTTTAAGTTCATGTATACATTATCAGATGAGACTAAAGCTCATATTAAATGAAAACTAAGCTGTTCCCTGGCTTTTTCTGTGATATGCTTCATTTCTTTTACATGCACACCCTGGCTTTCTGGGTTTGGCTCCATGGAAATGTCAGATAACCTGGAAAATTTTTACATTGCAATTATACAATCCAGTTGGAGTAGGATATATGGAAAAAATCTTGAATTGATAATACGTCCTGTGCAATTTCCATCTTTCTTTGACAAAGGAGCTTAGGTGAACACTGGAAGTTCGTATCAACCCTCTTGACTGATGAGCCACAAACCAGTCAATACATGCATGCCTCTAAGGTGCCTATGTCACACAGAAATGAAGAATTAGGGCAACAAAATATATTTAAAACTGACTAATGGCTTTTTTTCTGATCCTCTTTTTTAGAACCCTGATGACATAAGCTTTGATAAATGTTACATTATTTTAATACAGGCACAAAACAATTATTATGGGAACCTATTATTTTCTAATAGTGCTATCACTTGATTTTGTATTGCAGCTCCTTGGCTACCTGGAATTTTAACAGTAGAAGATAAGGAATTGCTTTCTTTCTGACGGGATCATTGCCAAGTACCTGAACTAGACACCTGGAGAAGTTCCCAGAAGAATGAATGGACAAGAGCATGTGAGAACAGATATATCTGACAGTGACATAAACCACAATGGTTTGCAGGCTTGTGTGACTAGTTACTAGCAACAGACTATATAATCTTCCAACTGCCTTTATCATGTCATGGAAAGCGATGGCAAATGTCCCAATGGCTGTTCTCATGTTTTATCTTTGTTGGTTTGAGTTTTTTACCCTCTGCCTTTTCCTGTGTTGTTAAGACATCTATCTGCTGCAGTTACTTGCTTGTAACCTGGAATCTTGAACTTTTGTCTGTACCAGATTTTTTTTTACAGCAGCTTTGCTGTTAGACATGGAGAATTAAAAGACAGGGCAGCAGGAGCAGAGAAGCTTTCTAAGAGATAAAGGTATAATTTCCACTGTATGTTTGGGATACTAAAGAACACGAAAAGTGAATGTTAGGAAGGCTGTTATCCACAGCTGAAGTAAAACACAAGTTAAATTCTTTCTCACAGTAAAAAGATGTTGCAAAGTGGAGAAATTATTATCTAAAGAAGACAGGTCAGTCTGAATAAAGGTTTCTAACATGCTGTAAAGATTCTCATTTCTAGGGGCAAAAAAAACCCCTAAGGGATATAGGACTGGTAGCCAACTATTTATTTCGAACTGCATCACCTGCAGCATCACCTCCTTTTCATTTGAGAAAGAGAAGGTGTTGAGTGGAGAGCAACTTTTCATAACTCACTGGTGACTAAAGCCTGTTTAAATCTGAAGCCTAACTGGTTATCTGCCTACTCTCACATCACTGTTCATCCCAGACAAACACTGTCAACAGGAAGATTAGTTCATCCCAGCAGCTGAAGTAATGGTTTCCTATTAGAGCCGTGGCATGCTATGATGGGCAAAGATAAATACTGCTAAGGGGTCCAGCCAGTATATTGCAGTGTGATGTTCTTGGTTCCCAGTACTAATGACAGCATTAAATTAATTTAAACTAATTCATTGTTTTGATAAACAACTAGCATCTCCTATCCCTGGCTGCAACTACAGTTTTATGAGCACTCAGTGGGTGCCTATAATAATGTAGGAGTTATTATTAGCCTTCTGCTTGGAATCTGGACACACAATCCTGGGAACTATTCAGAGTAAACTCCAAAATTATGTGCGTGTGTGGCAGGGGGAAGCATGATCTAAATTTAATAGGTAAATTTCTGTTTTCATTTCCAATGATTAAGGGCATTCAGCTAATAAACATCTTCTGTCTTCAAACAAAATAAAAGACATAGTAGTAGGTAATGGATGTTGTAAAACCTCTGATTTATCTCAAGTCTGGAACTTGGAGGATTAGCATAAGTTAGTTTATGATGTTCGTCACAGCTGCGAGGAGACCTGGCCCTGCCTCCCCAGAGGGCAATAGCTGCAGGGAGTGTTCTGGTCTCAGCTAGCTAATTAGCTATACTTAGTTAAAAGTCTGTATTAAGATTTATTCGTGCTGAACAATGTTATACCACCACAACCTGAAGTGTTATCTGCGTGAGAGTCTCTTTTCCCTAGAAATTACACAAATAGCAAAGATAACAAGTATATATTCAGGACTCTTGCAGTTATTATCTCTTTCAGTGGTTTATCTAGTTTGAAGTGACCTTAGTGATGGGATTGTCTTCATTCCTTTTACATGATGCTGCAAACACCAAGTTCCTGTTTGTTCTAGGGGGACATGGAAGATCCCACAGCAATTTTGCAAGCATACTGGGTTATCTTTCTCTGCTAGAATCCTCTCCTCTATCCTGACAGCTGGTAGGTAGGTGTTCCTGCAGTGGGTAACTGTCAGGGGCTCAGAGATCATACAGGTCTAAGTTTGCAGTTACGATACATTTACCTTCTATTATTTTCTCAGGCCAATGTGATAAACCTTTCATCACTGTTTCTTTCATTACTTTTTTTTTTTTTAAGAACACTTCCTCAGTTTCACCCCATGATCTTTTTGGAGCAAGTAGAAAGATGATAAACAACTCTACTTTCTCTACCAGTATTTGAATAAACAATATGCACTTCTTTTTCCTGTTACTGCCCTGCAGAGTGCTGTATACTGACTGCAGCAGTCTGCCTCTGCTTAGCTGTTCACGATGACATCATGTGAGCCATGAGGAAATGCAGCCCTGGGAACCTACAATTTGACAAGTAAGAAAACCTCCAATTGCTCATAATGATGGCTGAAGTCCAAGATATGGTTTACATTTCTTGCTTTGCTTTTTGTTTGGCTTTACCCAGAATAATGGCTGAATAAATTTTCAAAGCTACCAGTGTGCCTGGCAGAGCAGAGAGGTAGCTGGGGTGATGCCCAGTAGCATTTAAATGGTGTTGGTCTCTAAGGATGCCCTTCCCCTGTGTTCTACCAGCCATCTCTTTCTCAACCTTGTCTCTTGTCACAACCCAGTCCGTAGCTCTCCAAGTCCACCTACCCAGTTGTGCTGATTCACACATTTGGGGGGATGAGCGGATGAACTCTATGTGGAATTAATGCAATTATCCTGATTTAAAAGATGCTCTTTACCCAAGACTGTTTTTTTTGTTGTTGTTGTTAAGCCTGATCATTCCACTGATCCCGAAAATATCACAGTGGCTCCAACAGCAGGAATGGCCAAATTAAGACCAGAAGGTGGTCCTGTGGAAAAAATGGGGAATGCTCAAATTTGCTTTGCTGCTGGAGAAAACACACTGTACACCTGGTGATTTCACTTACACTAGGGCATTTATAGAAATTTCTTTTGTGACCTATCCTCCTCCTTCAGCCCCCAAACAGGTTTTGAAAATTTTGGACTTGTAGTTTCTCTGCACATTCCTCAGCTTCACCTGGAACCTGCATGTAATGGTATTGCTGCTGGGATAAATGGATTTTCACTTCAGAGAGGCTGATGCTAACAAAGCAGAAGTGTTTCAGAAATATAAATTGTACTTCGTACTTGGACGGTGAAACAATGTTTTCACAGATGTACCTTTAAGGAAAGCATTCATTTTATTTTAATGTTTGTTAGAAGATGAGTTTTCAATGAGCTGTTTACAGACAGGAAGAATAGTTTATAGCTGTCAGTTATTTCGTGCTTTTAAACAAGAAACAAATTTAGCTTTCCTGATGCACCCTGATATAGCCTCCCCAGGAGATAAAGATGAGTCTTGTGGTCTCACAAATGACTCTGCTGCAGGGTAGGATGAACTCCTCAGCTTCAGCTGAGTTCAGCCAAAGCTGAGAGCTTTGTTCACCTTTCTTACAGGAGCAAGGGTTATTTTTATTGTAGTCTAATTCCCTCTTTATTGTTTTGGTTTCATATAGAAGAAAATGTATGATCTATAAGCTCCATTTACAGGTATTGTCCTTCCCCGTGGGTTCTTGTTTAGATGGCAGAGCATCCAGGAGAGCTGTGGCATGTACCACTCATGCACCTGGGGAAAATGTGATGGAGCCCCAATAACATCATGTAATAAAACTCACAGTGATCCTGTTCCTGCCTGCCAGCAGCATTGCTCTGTCATGCTCCTGCTCCAGGCAGGCTTAGCTACTCTATCTGCTCTACCAGTTATCCTGGAGGATAAACATTCAAGACAGCCATTTCTGCTCTCCTCACTGTTATTCAGGTCAGATCTGGAGGAGGAATTTTATTATTCCTCCTCAATCTCTGAATTCCTTCCCCTGTCATTCCTCAGGTTTTAGTCGCCATAAAAGCATGAGAAGCAGCAAGAAGGGATGACTAATTCACTACTCCAAAGGGATGAGCATGACCTGGTTAGAAAAAGTGCACACATTATACTCTCATTTTAATCAGATGAAGTAAAACATTTAAAGGTATGTCACTTATTGGTAGAAGAGATAAGAAGGCCAGGACTGTGTGTTTTGGAAAGCAGAGAAGTGTCAGGCTCATTGCAACCTATTCTCAGATAAGCCACCGAGACAGAAAGCATTGGTCAGAGAAAAGAAAAACATTCCTGGAAATGAAGCTGAGAAGGAAAGTGCAGAAAAATCCTATGCTGAAATTATTCCTAAAGGAATATGCATCAGGAGGCTATTTTTGATTGGGCTGTTAAATTGTTCAACAGCAAGGAGGTGCCTTGCCATTGCTTCATCTAGCTATGTATTTCTGGGGTGACTTTTGTACTGAATTCTTCCTTCCTCAAATGAAGCCTAAGGCACAATCCACTGAAGTCATCAACAGCTTTGACTTTCTTTCTGTAGGTTGAAGCTCATGCCTTCAGGGAGTTGTTTAGCTGAGATAACTAATGTTCTCAAACTGATATCAGCAGCAGCCCCACCCTTAGAAAAAAGAAGTTAGGACTGAAATCCCTGTGCCTGCAATAGCTTGGAATAAGGAGGCTTTGGATAAATTCCTGCATCACAGAGCGGTCTCCTAAAGAAAGAGCTCCTCATCTCTCCAATATCTCCTGTGTGACTAGGTCCCTAACTGTCTAGATGGTGCCAGCTGGAAGCACTGGAGCCACTCACCAGTTACTACTGGGAGATGCTCAGACACTTGCTGTGGAGTATGTCGACAGGGTTAGTCCCTTGGAAGTGTGTACTTTAGAAGTGACTAATTATGGTCAAAAACATCACTTCAAGTGCTTACCTGTCTCTTCATGCCATCCTCACTAAGCCAAAGGCCTCCTCTATTTATTCTAGCAGATCTTTCTTCAAGCTACACTAATTACTATGGAAAGTGCATAGCCTAACAGAGGACAAAAACAACATCCTACAAACATCCGTAAACACACAGCAAGGAAACATGGACAAGAACTAACTAGGATTAGATTCGGCTGACACTTCATTGGGGCCTTACTCCACAAGACTTGAGCTAGCTGCCCACTAGCCATGACCAGAGGCAGATGGACACGTTGCAAACCACTACAGGGGACTAATGAATCCAAAGAGATCTTGTAGGGTCATGTGCCAAAGGGGTTATGGCAAAAAATGCTGGTTTAGTACAATCATTTTTGATGAAAATATGTTTATTTTAGACTTCTGCCCCTCCATTGTTCTCCTCCCATTTTCTGAAAGAAAACATGAACTACTTCAAATTTAGGTAAAATTTCATGGCAAAATTTTCTTTCTCCTCCTGCCCTTTTAAGAAGGATTTTTTTATTTTTTTTCTCTAGAGGGTCTTAAGACAAAAGTATGTGGTAACTTTTCTCATAACAAAGGTTTGAACTAGCTCTTAGTAATAACATTCCCATACCCTGTCTTTCCCCTTACTCATCCAAATAGTATCAGCCACATTTCCCACCAGTCTTTAGATTTCAGTATCTGTGTGAGTCTCGATTCTCAAATATAGGCAAGTAAGTTGTGACCCACCCACAAAGTCTATGACTTGAGCCAAATTAAATTCACTTTAAAACCATTTGAAAAGATTATGTAGTGATAAACTTTCTTATGTTTCTCTCCAACAGGACTTGAATTGCAGCAAGTATGCATTTTTTTCATCCTTTAATCAGAAAAATAGCAAGTGTCATAAATATGGAGTTACTGAGTAACTATTCACTTTGTAAGCTTGGTGCATGGCTGCACAGCTCATGGCCCACGGGTCTTTTCCACCTAGTCCTGGCAAAATGATTTTTCCACTGCTCTCTAAGATCATAAAGTATATTTGTCTCCAAAAGCCCAATCTGAGCAAATTCCTATAATATCGTTTAGTCTATCGCTGTCAAAATTCTGGATGACTTAAAAGATTGGGAAATTTTAAAAGGCATTTGAAATATTTCCCAATCACTTCAGGGAGGTTAGATTTTTTTTCTAAGGGCCCAGATCCAACATCAGCCTCTGTTGAAGATTCTCATTTACCATAAGCTTAACTATATTTAATCGCTTAAGATGCAAATAGGGAGGAACCTAATCAGATTTTCCAGAAGGACTTATTTCCAGCTCTAGGGACATACTTGTTTTAAAAAATTTGGCCCTTGGTCTTTGTTCATGACTTGAAATTTCTGTCATTTTCACTATTTCCAAGGAGAGGTACAACCCCTACTTTGCAAGCACTAATGCACCTATGCCAGTTTAGACTTCTGTTATAGGTTATATCAGCAATATATCAAATTATTCTTATACCTTCTATTTTTGAATAATTGTTGTTTGTTTGTTTTGTAAATAAATATGAAATTGGTTGAAAAATACTATGGTATATGGGACAGCAAAGCAGAGGTGAAAAAACACAGACATAAATTAGGAACAAGTACAAAAGTGTTAAGAGTTTTTTTGGTTTCCTCAGAAGTTAATCATTCTAAAAATGTTTTTCTACAAGTCAAAGTAGTTTATTTTTCAATTCCAAATTCTACCAGCAGTACTTAAATAAAGACAGACAAGTAAGAGGGGAAATTCAGAGGTTTAGCTGAGAAATCATTAGGAAGCTTCAAAGTATTTTGGATTAGGTTCTTAAACTTAGGCAAATCAGTGCCTAAGCTCTTGCACCCATCTTACTTAACAGACGTGAAACGTATAGTTGCTCACTTGCACAATTAGCTAAACTCAAGAAAACTTGGAGGCTTAGGCTAAGATCCAAAACATGTTAGGGACCTATTTGCAAGAGCTGGCTTTAGCTTCACGAAACGAATTTCTTCAAGATTTTTTCTAGCTGATAGATTAGACTCCTGCATTGGATTACAACCTGGAGGAGCCAGTCTCTGTCCCTTGGGGACAGAGTTGCAGGGAGCTAATGCCTACATGTAAAACTATCCTACCTGCTTTTTCCTATCACATACATTCAGCTTTCAATAATGTTAAAGATATTTTGGGTTCATAGAGCATGCAGGTCATTTTGGCACACCACAGAAAGGTTAGGGACAGCCTCAAGGTTTATGTGAATAAACAGAGAGCCTGTGTTTCTTACACGGCGAACTGTCAAGAAAACTTGTCCGCTTCTCTGAGTAAAAAATGAGAGAAACAAGTGGCTAAAACAATCAGCAACAACTGCCCAGGTTTGACTAGTGTTTGTACTGCAGAGTGGGTAGGTTACTAGCCTAAATAAAAGCCAAATTCAGGCTTGACCTATTTGATCCAAGTAAGAAGTAGTTTATCTTAAGGCTGAGGTGTTCTGTGTGTTAACAGAAAAGGGCTGCATGAAACCAGAGGCAATTCACTGTGAGTAGGATGAAGGGAAAGAACCAATAAATGTCAGTAGATTCAGAGTGGAAGGAGCAGCAAACGCTGACATAGACAAATGTCATCCACAGTTCAAACTAACTGACATACCAGAAAAGGCAAAAAAGCACAGCAGAGCCATAAGATTCACCTTTCTGCAGAACTTATATTTTGCCAAAATCCACATCTAAAGTAAATTGGACAGGGAGATGAGGGACTGATCATTTAGCACTGATCAGAGGCTCTAGAGCCTGAGTCTTCACATATACCAAAGAAGCACTAAGTCAGACTTGAGCAAATGACTCCTCTCATCTTCAGGGGTACTCTTACATGCAGGGCTACTTCTGATATACAAATGAAAGCAGAGCAGAGAGTCACTCAGATAATAAGGCAATCTCCTGGTGACACTGCTTTTCCTTCCATTCTAGCCATGTTTTTATGCACTAGTTGTGATAAAGTGAGTTACAAAGCATTAGCAGTGGAGGATCCCCATTCCTCTGGATACCTTCTCTTTTTTTTGTCAGACAGATGCCAGGCTACTGCCAGCAAATCAACCCACAAATGGCTCTGCCACATAATTAGATGAAGCCCGGTGATCGTAGCATGCTTTCCACAGCATCTCTGCTTTGCACTCAATCATAACAGCCTGCTGAGCAGACCTGGTGCAGTTTAATTAGAGTGTCTGGGTCCACCTCCTGTTCCTCTGTAATAACATTAGTCAGTAGTGAACTGTCTGGTTCCTGCCTCTCCTAGGCTAGTGTGAGCTGCTGATGTGGAGCTGGCCAGATTGGTTAATTGCACCCCTGACTTTTAAAGGTCAGGTCTTACAGAATCTAATAACATTCAGATTTCCTAAACAAGGTAGATAGGAAAGAAGAGCCTGGATTCCTCCCACGAGATGCTGCCTACTGAGCTGTGGGACAAACCAACCACCTCTCCAGCATCCCCTAGCAGAGCAGCTGGCCAGTCCATCCAGCAGGGACACAGCCAGATGGTGAAGGGCACCTTCAAGGGCAGCTTACCCTCAGGTTTTGAGCAGCTGGCATGGTGCTGGATTTCACCAGCTTCTGTGGGTGTGCACTTTAAGAGAGAGGACAGAGTAAGGGAAAAGAATAAGGGAAAAGTGTATCTGAAAAGCTATAAAAACAAGTCACTACTCAGCTGATTTGCCCTTACATAAGGAACTGCATCATATCCTAGAAATTCTTCATCCTTGGCTTATCCTAATAGGGAATCTGAATGATTGCTCAAGCAACATCTGTTGAAGTTGAAAAACTCAGAAACCTGAAAACTGTCTTGAGAAGAATACGATGTTTTAGTAAAGGATGCATGTCCTCAGTTTTATGCATGATTTAATTGTCCCAGTGAGGAAGTGAGTGGATCTGCTGAGGGGGATGCAGATTTAACTAGGATCTACAGTCTGTATGGTTTATTCATCAAAGCTAGTAACCTCTCTATTTGAAAATCAAATTCTCTTGTGTTCTAACCTCTTTCACAGGAGGAAGTGCAGCAATCTGCACTGTAAGCACCTCTCTCTTAGCAGAGGAGAGGAGGCAGCTGAGGGCAATTTACAGCCCTTTTTGCTTCCCTGAGTTCCCTAGCAGGATGAAGCTCCCAGCATAAAGGAAGGGAGAAGCTCAGCTGGGGCACTCCATCTTTCCCAAACAGATCATTTTCCTCCTCATGCAACCACCTAAATTAAAAGGCTGTAAGTTCTGAAAATCTCTAGTCACCCCATTTTCTAATTGAGACTGCTTTGAGCCACATGGTCTTCGCTGTAACAGCCACAGAAAGGGGAACTTTTGAGATATATCAAAGAGGGGCTCGTGCACTACTGCATCCACAGGAAGAAGAATTAATGTATTTAATTACAGCTGGGACTTCCACTTCTCCTTTTCTTGGCAGACAGCCTTGTTTAAAATCTTCCATTTGCCAATCCGCTACTGAGTTTATACAAGATAAGTTGTTTTGGTCTTTTTTTTGTCTTTGTCTGGTTGAGAATTTTTTAACATTATTTATCAAGTAAAAATGTTTGAACAATTCCTTTTATATTTCCCTTGCTTTTCTTCATCCCTTCTCATTGTGTTTTTAAGGGCTTTTTCCTTTGAATTTTAGCCCGGCTTTTGCATGTGCTTATTTTCATCTGACTTGCATATAGATGATGTTCAACTGCACATGTAGTTTGGTAAGGAGATGTTTACAAACTAATATAAAACACTCTGCTTGTTTGTACAAAACAGTAATTAACACTCGTTATTAGTTTACTTCCATGTTTGCTTTGCATTCTTTCATTTGGTTTCAACAACCAACCTAGGGCTGTTTGTTCTGTGATTAACAGCATTTAGAATATTCTTAAATAAATAAATAAATCCCTAGTGTGTCGTCTTTATGAAAATACATTTTTTGCAGGAATAAGACTTAAGGAGTAGCTTTAGGTTTTCACATTATTGCTGCCTTCCTGATTATCTATATCTTTTTTTTGTTGTTGTTGGTTACATATTCACCCACTGAGCTCCTCTCCTTTTTTGTTACTTATTCTCCCGTTTCATCCACTATACCCATTTTGTCTAAAGCATGCTATAAGGTTAATAAAAGAAATCATAGCATAGATGCATTTAAGTTTCAGGTACTGAAACAGCTTTTATTTGTAAGATTTTTGTTATATTTTTTCTTTTGTTATATTTTTCTGCATTGATACGAACTTTCATTCACAAAGACAAGCTGATGACGCTTGTTCTTTACAGGCTTTGTAATGTTAAAGCTTTTGATTTGTTTGTAATTCTGTGCAATTTTCAGAGCACTTTTGGCATTAGTCTTTTTCCAAATTTCTTACCCACTACCTCTATTACTTTCCTCTGGCTTTTACCTTGACTTAATATGAGCTAAATTTTGTGTTCCTAAATCCTCCATATGTATCTAACAGCCTTCAAAATATTTTGTCAGTCATGCCAATTTATCACTGATAAGCAATTGATGTTTCAGGTTTTCCAGTTAATGCTTCACAATTACACATTTCCATTCTGCTTCTACCCATATGCTGGTCTCATCTGTATAAGCAAGATAATATAAATATTTGGTATTAGCTCTTACATAATTCTGTGTTCACCCACAGTTCTGCAAGATACTTATTCACAAGAGGATGATATTTCACCACTTTATGATAAACACAAGATACACGGATATGGCATAACTTGCTGAGAGCCACCCTGCAGTGCTGAGGTAGAAAGAAATCTTCAGTTCTGGATTCCATCAGGTAATGCTACTATGTGATATTTTCCTGCATAGGCTGATTTTTTTTTTTTTTTTATCTATAAAGTTGAGACTTTATTGCATATATTTTTCTAATAAAATATAAAGTATATTACATTCACTAAGTGAAATTCTGTGAGGAAAAACAGCACTCAGACATATTTTCAATACCATTTTGATTTCAGCCAAACTAATCTGTTGCTGTTACTTGAAGCTCCTCTGTAAAATGAAATTGCTCAGCACTTCTTTTGAAGTTTGAAATAGTTCAGTTAACTTACTTTTTTCCATTACTGTTTTTCATGTGCTTCTGTTCTAGTTGATTTTTAATGAGGCTAAAAGAAAAATACTGAACTTTCCTCAAAGAAGGTTCTCTTAAGATTCTGATATTACTTGTGCAACCCCAGACAGGTTGCAACAAATCATCAAGGCATTTCTGCATATCCAACCACAGTCCTGAGCTCCACTGGCACCTCAAGGCAGTACTAAATAACGTACAATGTGCAGGCTCCTGAATAGCAGCTGCTCTGAGTAAACACAGTAATTTGATAAGCTCTCGTAGCATTGCAGAAGTTCAAAGCAAACATTGATTAGATTAAATGTTCCTTCAGTTTCTCATCAAATTGCTCTCCTTTAGCATTATCATTCACTTAAAAGCAACAAACAATGCGAAGTGTATGGCAGCAAGGGTCCACCAAAAATTCAGAGGGCAGCTGGGGGAAAAATAGTAGGTTCATAATTCTGTACCTGCAATGATTGATCTAGAAGTAGCACATAACTTTTTCTGTATTCTTACCTTATCTTAAAATTTACTTACATATATCTGATAAACATTTGGCTATAAACTTTTTGGTAAAACTGGAGTCACATGTACTGTTCCTATTTGTGCATGTGGATAAAACAGAATAGGAAGCACATGCAATAAAATGGTCACTAAATCTGAAACTGACTCTTGGTTCTCTAAGCTATAAATTGAAAAGGACACTATTCTAAGATACCAGAGGAATGATTGCAGTCCAGGTGGCTTGACTATATAGAAAAGCTGAAGATCTTACTAGAGATTTATGCAACAGAGATGAAAGAGCTCAGACAACATGAGGGTTCACATGTTGAGAAGCTGTGTTCCCTGGTTTATTCCTCATTGCTGGCAACCCTAGTCTTATAAACATCTTAATAACGTGTAGAATCTGAACATCACAAGTGTAGAATCATACCAGATATTCAAACATAATTGGAGTAGTTTTCTTCCGAACTCTCACTCAGTTATAAGTCCCAGAAGTACAGTAACACAATCTGAGAACTCTCTGGACACTGCTTCATGGTCCAGTTGTCTACAAAGAGGTGACAAGGAGGAAGTGACCACTCTGGCTGCTTCCTTCCTGGGTTACAAAAGCCTGAAGGAAAGCAGGTCAGAGGTCTCACTGGCTCTAAGGAGAGGGAAAATGGTCACTGAGCTGTATCAACAATGAGCCGTAGGACGAATCCTCTGTGCAGATCAGAACAGTATGGCTGAAGCTGAGACAAGTTTAAGCATAATTTTAGGTTCAGTGAAACCAATGGAATCATGCTGATTTACACCAGCTGAAGATATGTCCAGTAGCACGGCTTGCCAGAGAGTTATGTTCTCTCATTGTAACATTAGAGAAACAGGAGGAAGTGTCTAGATTTCATCTTTCCCTTCATAAATACATGTTCTCTCTTACTTTTCATCCATATTTAATTTTTATCCCACACTGTGTAGATTCTTGTGTGAACTCTAATTTTCTGTTGTGCCCTCCTCTGAATTTTTTAAGCCCAGTTTTTGGTTGTGGTGTGGCTGATGCAGTCTAGAGTTTGGTAGTTAGGAGTTATGATGAGACTGAGTTATTGTGTAGTATAATTTTATTCTGGTAGTTTTTATGTTAGCCCCTAAACCTGTTTAATGTACCTATTGAACAATGTTTACTTTGGTTCCAAAGTACTAAGGCACAAATTATTATTTCTCTTCAAATGTAGAAAGGGTTTAAGAGAATGAACACTCTGCACATTTTGCTTGTGGTTGCTCCTGCTATGTGCTTCAGCTGTCATTAAACTATATAGTCTAGTTAGAAACTGAAGCTTAAAAAGTTGCACTGCAGGAAATTTGTCACAGCAAGAAGCTGCCTTGCTACTATTAGTGGGAGTGGAGGACTGGCAGCTCCTACAAAATTGTATTTTCTTGAGCATCAGAGCTGGAGAATTTGCTGGAAAGTTACTCCTATTTCTGTTGCACCCTCTAGATGTCACCAGGGATCACATGCAACTAATAAAGCTTTCAGTCGAAGAGTTTCTTCTTCTGAAGATCAATCCTGGGATATGAATAGGGCAAGGAAAGAGCAGAGCCTGTAGGCAGAGAACCCAGTCAAAGCTGCAGCCAAGTGTGAGGCTGCCCTGGAAAAATCAATGAAGCTTGACATTTTAATTGTCTTGTTTGCAGAACCAAATTAGGTTATGAAGAACTATAATCAGTGGCTGTGATTAAAAGTTTGAAATGTGCCATGTATCCTGAGACTCATACCAGAGTGTGTGTACTCTTTAAGTGCTAGGTTTGAAGTAGCTGTTAGCAAAAAAGGGGCCAAGAAAACCAGTGATATTGTCAAAGCCAAATGAAAATGCTTTTCCTCCTTCAGATTGTCCCCTGAAGAACCATTGTGTTAGAATTTGCTTTCCAAAGTTGCTGTTAATTCATGAAATAGCAGGATTTTAATGTTGCTTTAAGTGCAGTTGTCAATGTGCCTGTAATGCTGAGGTCCCCAGTGGTACTTCCTGCAATGGTATCTCTATGCTGTATTTGACTTGCACCACAGCAACAAATAGTTTAAGTGGAAATCACACGAGTGAAAAGGAGCAGGTATGTGTCCTTGAGCTCTTTGTAGCTCTGCTAGGGCTAAGACCACTGAATTTGTTTTGCTAAAAAAATCTCTAGGATGATGCAGCCCTTTACTGAAAGGTGCTTGGCATGTTCTTTCTTAAATTCCTTCTCCTCCACCAGGAAAGAATATGTAACACCCAAGTGCCCTTGAGCCCAGATAAAGAGCCAAGTGTTATTACAGTGCAAAACCTCCCTGTGATTTTATTCCTCCCTTGAAACACATTTGCTATAGAAGTGTCTGTGGGAAACTGTACTAAAACTGTCCCTTTGAATGTATTAATTAGAATCTGTCAAGCATGTTTTGACTGGAAACAGTTCATGACACAATGAACGTATTTTGGGCCTTTAAAGTATACTAAGACAGGAACAACAAAACTTATTTATTAAAGTTAGCATCATTCTCAGCAGGGACTACTTTTGATCTACTGACTACAAGTTTTACCTTATAATGTGAAATTCTACAAAACAGCAAAGCTTTTTATTCTTGGTTGCAGGCTTGGGTTGTTTTGGGCCTGCGTGTTTACCATCTAGAGACTTGCATGCATCATGACGTGTGAACACAGACTCTGTCAAGTGATCAAACATCTGATATTTATGGTCCCACACTGTTGTAGGATGAATGAGTCACACATACACTTGGGAGACTACACACTGGGGACCTACTGCACAGCAACCAACCACCTCCTGAGCAATGTCCAAAATGTCTTTGCTACTTAAACAGAGCCTCTGATAATATCCAAAAGAATATCTGAGAAAGGCAAAGATAACCAAGGACAGGAATTGAGAAGCAAATAAGCTGTCTAGTTGTCACTGTTAAACATTCCAAGATATCCAGTTGTTTTCTAGACCTTGAGCTGGACTCACTCTCCCCAGAAAGAACATCAAATATTAGTTGTCTGGGTCAGAGAAGCTCTAAAAGTGTAGGAAAACAGGAAAAGAGAACGGCACAGCAATGTAGTTTCAAATCTACTTGGGGTAATTGCAGAGAGCCAATTAATTTGTCAGAAAAAAATCTGCCTTGGAAAATATTTTGATTAAGAGAACCAGTGCCGTTTGGTAAGTTCTTTGGTGACCGGTGACATTTACGCTGTGGGCTGTGCTTGCTGCTTGGCCGATGTATAAGGAGCAGTAGAGACACTTAGCTCAATGCAGTTGGCTGAATGCGGATATGAAGTGGCATTAGAAATTCCCTGTAGTAGCTTAGGTGGTTCTAGCAGCTGTTTAGAAAAGTGTGGGTATTTGACAGGTCCTGTCTCACACCAGCCAGCTTCCGGTGGCTCTCTCAGGTGGCACTGGGTGACTCTGTTTAAGCAAATTCATAGATCCCTGGCTGGATATGATGAGTGTAGACCCTTCAGTCCCATGTAAACATGAACATACAGCATATTGAATTTCCGTTGCTTAGATGGAACCCTATCCTTAGTCTCTCTAAACGTCTCCTCCAGATGAGACTTTCTGTAGGACTTGACACCTAAATTCACATCCACAGGATGTAACACAGGGAGTAAGCTGAATCATTTCTGTGGATACTGCTGTGGGAAAGCTCATGTATCACCAGATGTTTCAGCTGAACAAGGTTATAACATCAGCCTGGTACAGTCTCTGAGAAGCTAATATGCACAGTTTGTCTCAGCTTAAATTGCTCCCAGAGACAAAACATTAATTTTGCTTTTTAAGTAACCAGCGGGATAGCAGCTGTTGTGAAAAATGAAGATGTGCTATTTTGTCAAGGACATTTGCTATGTCTGACCCGGAGAGGAAGGACGGTTAACACTCAGAACAAGGGGGATACCATGCCACAGAATCAGTGGAGAAGGTAAAAGTTATGTTTATTTACAAACAGTGGTGAGAAAAATAGATGCCATTGTCCTCTGCTTTGGGGAGATACTGTTTTTTTTGGGGGTTATTTTTTTGTTTTTTTTTTTTTAAGGGAAGACAAAATATAACAAGGGAACCTCAAAACAGCTCGTCTTTCAGGAAATACAGAATTGCTAGATCTTATTCTGCACATACAATTTCCCCTTCCTCACTGCCCAGTTACAATCCTGCTTTGTGCAAAGCTAATGAATCATGTGACTGGAACGGCCCCGATGAAAATAACATACATGCTTTATACTGGTGAGATCAAACAGAAACCTTTGCTGCAAGAGATCAATATCAACATTTGTGACACTACATAAACCACAATACAGAAAGACAATTCCTACCCCTTAAAGTAGACACTGACATAAACCAGAACAGGTCAGACAGGGAACAGGAACAACTGTACAAATACTTTGGGGTTATCCCTACCATTATTTGATTCTAGTACTATCCATTCATTCTCACTCACTAACCTCAGTTTGGTGGAAGAGAGGGAAAAAGCTGCATAGTATAAAAGCTCTGGTGTTGTGTAATTGATTTAGGATCGAATTCCATTTTGGATTATATATTGTCTAAGAACTGGAGCTCTTCATTTCTAATGATGCGCAAATCAGGGGATTAGATGTGTTTTGTAACCCCTAAGTCAGACTGTGTTCTCCCTTATGCTACAGCTCTTTATCTTGGAAAATCAGACTTAGATGTTTTCACTCTAATTCAATACATACTCCTTGCTTGTAAAAACAACAACCACAAAAAAAAAAGAAACCAAGAACACTCTCTGTAGTATAACATTGCTTTCATTGCTAAAGGTAAGAGTGGCTGAGGAAGTCAAGTAGTCAGTCATTTCATGCTTGATGGTATGAGATTACACCTCTCTTGCCTTAAATTTTCTTTAGAGCTTCTTTCCAATGATGCTACTGCATTCTGGATTAGGTCACACTTCATGCTTTTATTCTCTATGTGCTCACAAATTTAGTGTGTGTGGCTTCAAAATGACATCTGTAATTACCTAACCAGTCCTTGCTACTTCATGTAATGCCAGTGCCACCTAGACCTGTTTTTTACATAGCCTGCTGTTTTGGTCAGCATCTTTGGTTTGAGACTTTCAAATCTCAGGTTCCTTCTTATCTTGTGACAGTAGTCCTTGTCTCTCTAGTGTCTACCCAGGCTTAGAAACAGAAAGGGAAGGCTCTTTTTAACCCAAGGTTCCCAAACACAGACTTAAACTGCAGGAAGACATACCTTTGGAAAGATTACAAAAATGTGTTTGAGAAATGCTATGAAAGGGATTGGAAAATGAAGCTCCAAACAGGTGAAGTATTTCTTTTGTATCCCTTTCAGTCACTTGATTTTTTTATTAATGAATAACATTTTTGCAGCCAGTCTATCAGTGACACTTGCCTTCCTTTAAGAAATATTGTGAGATATTTATCAAGTTGCTGCTGTTTGTGACTGCAAAATGGCCTGAAGCAAATATCCAGCTCATGGAATTTGACATAACTCCATGAAAATCACTGAAGCTATGAATGCTTCTCCAGGGAGAGGATCAAACTCAGCCTATATATGTATCTGATTTTTAGGAACATATTTTTATTTTTGAACACTTAAAAAACCACAGTTGTGACTCAAAAATGATTTTGATTTCCCCATCTCCCCAAGTGTTCCAAAGGCACTTGCACTTGGTTGAGAAAAACCACTCCTGAGCAATTCCAGTCTCAAATTATTTTATTTATAAGCCATGAAGAACAAAAAATAGCTGTGTAGATAGAGGAGAATGGCCCTTTCATCCAGGCTCTGCGTTTTGATAGTTGTGATTTCATGAGCTGTGGCTAAAACCAGGAAATGGAGAGATCAAATTTCTCATGCTGTTAGTGCAGTTGATATTACCTCAGGGAAGTAATTACTGCCTCAGAGTTTGTTATAATACAATGAATACAAACAATTTAAACCCACTGTGTACTGCATCCCCTTCTGACTCTCACAAACCAGCAGGGACTTTTCCCCACTGGAAGGTGCTGGTAGGTGTTTTCCCATGGATCTGACACGACAGGGACAGCACTGCCACATGCACCCCAACTTGCAGAGTGCTCCTGCTACACTGGAAAGCCAACACCATCCTCTTATCTTTACAACAGACTTAAACACAGAGCGGTGTCCTGTCTGCCACCCACCCACACTTTTCAAGAACTCAAGTGAGGCTTCAGGCTGGAAGTAAATGGCTTGCTGCTGAGCTGAAGCTTTATCCTGCAGATGATAGACCTAGGGATGGAGCCAGGACACCAAGATAGCTCTGCTGGACATCAGTCTCACTGCTGGTCCCATTCCTCTGTATGGCTGCCCTCGCTTAAACATTTGCTGATTGCATCAAGCAAACTGGAGAGAACATATCACTCTCAAATCAACAGCACAAATTCCATCCAGATAAGTTAGAATGTGATGTATGCAGCAACCCGTTTCAATAAGCTGTAATGAGTCTCCAGCATCCTGGTTTATCTCCAAATGTATTTGGATGGGAAAAGACTTTTGACCAACAGCCATGTGGAACAGATCTGCACCAAGGATGAAAAGGAACATAATCTTGTTGCTGCTTTCCCACATACCAGTCTTTAGCTCCTACCACATGCTTTTCAGTTCACTTTTAGCTGAAAGTCTGACAAGGTAGAAAATAGAGCTAGTCATGCCTGCTGCCACTAGAAATGCTTCCCCTTGGCAATCAGAAATGCATTTAGTAGCTCCTCTTCACAAGTATTTTGTTGATTTCCCATCTAGCAGCAAAATACTCTGAAGATGAATGTGACTTTGTTCTCTGCAGATGTTATTTACATATATATAAGAAAATAAGCTTCCAAAGGCATAATGAAACAGGCAGTGGAGATGCATTTCTATGAAAAAGTATTTTCTATATTTTCTATATTTTCAGATTTCATGCAGCTTATCAGTTCCTCCAATTTTATGCTAGTCTATCCCCACTTCAATAATGCATTTTCCCTCATTATGGTTTCCCATTACTTTTTTCAGTGGACTTCCTTCTTGCTTGCAATCCTGCAACCATGAAGACACATTTCACTTTTATTTTGCTTTGTTACCAAGCATTTATTATACCAAATGAGGACAGAATCTAGCCTACAGTGTTTGTTAAGTGTTCAAAAAACATCCATCACATTTTTTAATTCACTACAGCCAAGTCAATTCATTTTTCAGGTCTATTTTATGTCAGATTATGATATAATATGTATCTGAGGAATGTTATCTGTACAGAGGAATTTATCTGTTAACTTGCTTGGACTCCATACTACGTAGAAGTTATCCACCAAACTGAAGACAGAGCATGCCCCTAGCTTCCCTGTTTTTCCATCACTACTGTGTAGTCAAATGCAAATGAAACCCATATTTATATTAATATTACTATTGTCTTTGCTATCATCCATATCTGGAATATGAAATGAATAAACTTTTATGAATAGCAGTAGCACAGTCTGAAGGTCAGCCTCCAACCTAGGGCATGTTTTGTCTTTGGCTCTGCCACACTGTGGGAGGGGTTCACAATCTCTCTGACTTTGTCTCCATTTCCCCATTTGCAAAGTGCAAGATGAAATGAGATCTTTATTACTTAGTGGTAAAGCACTTGCAGAACATTAAGCCTTCAGAGATGCATGTAGGACTGCACATGGTTTTTAAATAGCTGCTGGAAATGTGTCAGGGAGCAAAACTGGGCTTAATGAGATTTCCCAGATAACTGAATGGGAGTGGGTTCTTCTGCCCCAGTTAAATGTCACGGCGGGAGTGATACATCTTGAAACTTCTAAAATGTTCAGTGCAAGGGTGACTCTCTGTCTCCTTGAGTATTTGTTATTACATAGTAACTCTTCCTCTCACCCAGTGGCTCATCTATCTTCTCTGGCTTCGTTTCTTAAGGCAAATCATCCAAATTCAGGAGGGATAGACTTTGTGCTTTTTTAAGCCATGGCAGACTCTGACCTATGAACTGCTTTCTCCCCTAACTTTTAATGTCATTTCATCTAAGAATAATAATGGACTTGGAAGTTATGTAGAATCTTTACAAGAGCACTAATTCTGAAAGAAATGAGATGTGCTGCTTTTACTAACAACATAGAGGAATAAGGATGAGTTTCTCAGCTAGTCCAATGCTCTATTTAAGCTAACAACTGATTTATGTTTGCCCTGGATTTGGCCCTGATTTCTTATGGTGTCCTGTGTGGGCTATAAATCAGACACGCCATACAACTATGCATGATCTTTTCAATAACTTCTCAGTTTAAAAAAGATTTTTTTTTTTAAAATAAAACTATTTTTTCCACGACACTGTTTTACTTTATTTGCAAAATGCTGGGCAACATTTTTGTTTTGGTTTTACACCATCACAGATGAAAAATGCAGGTCTGTGGGTTTTCAGTTGCTTTTCTTTCTCTGACAATTTTAATTACTTTGCAGAATACTCCTAACTTTTACCTAATAGGAGCATATTAATTTTCCATTATGAAGTATTATATTTTCATTTTCCAGTGCTAACCACCAAAAAAAACCCCACAAACCAATAAAAGAATTAAAAATATGAACAGTCATCTATTTTCTGAAGCTTCTCTCAAGTTCCAGTCATTATTTTCTTAAACACACTCTGTTAATAATACCTTCTAAGATGCCTTGGAATCTTCCTAAATTCAACAGGATAAACTCCTGCTTTTGGCAATGTTAATCTCAATTCTCTTCATACTAGCAGTCACATAAAATGTATCAGCCTATTCTAAAATCACATTGATTTATTCTCCTACACTTAGCCAAATTAGGATAAAATTACAGTTAAGAGTCTTTTCTTCCTTTGATGTAAGATCATTGCACATTTTACTGTGGTTAATAAACATTGCCATTACAGTTTAATTGTCTTATCTTTGAGACCACTGTGTGGTCTTTTTTTTTTTGAGCCAGCCACAAGGTGAGGCTTGTCTCTCCGGCTTTCTGTACCAGTGACAAAGACAGAAGGCTTCTGAAATGATACCTAGTGACCTGAATCAATGGTTTATCACTGGATGTGATTATATTCACACTTTATCTCCTCCAAAGTTCATTTCATTATATTTGGCACAGCTTTGTGAAGAGAATAAAACGAGTGCGCAGCAAAATATAGTTAAGCCTGTTTAAAGAAAACTGCAGAGATTCATACTACAACTGCTTTAATTACTGATCAGCATACATATATGCATGATGAGAAATGGCTTAGTAAAATAGCTAAACATAATTATCTAATCTTTAATCTAGACAGGTCTGACTGTCCACGTCTAAAAGCCAGCATGTCACCTCTTCTTTGGTATCTGTAGTCATGTTTTTCTAGTCTGCACAACAAGCCTTTTTAGTGTGTGGAAGCTAAGTCCACATACTTCTTGCAGTTCACTGGTAGAAATAACTGACTCAGTAAAACCTCCTTGTTTGAGCACTCTGGTAGGTAACTTTCAGGACTTCTCAGTTCATTATATCAGTTAATCCTATACAAAGAAGTGCTTGGTTTTAACAGTAGTTTTACATAACCCAATTTGGGTGCATCTCTGAGAAAGTGGGTACCGTGTACCCTGCTAATGGCATCCACTCAGGGAACTACACAGATCAGTGTCTTTAAGTGGGTCACACTCCCACACCAACCAGTACCTGTCTCTTAACCCCCAGTAGTCCCCATGGCTCTAAGATACAGTTGTTTTCTTTCTTAGAGTTTTTCACTTAATAGGTGCCTGAGAGCTCACGCAGGTTTATAGAGCAGCTTGAAAAAGAGTGGTGTTGCTATAGCCCAAGAGCACAGGTTATTGTTGCATGCCATGAGAGAGTAACAAGAGTGCTCAGGGGTCTTTGAGAGGGCAGGGCTGATGGGAAGGTTCTGGAAAACATACTTTGCTACTGCTATCAGAGTAGGGATACTCCCAGAATCACACTTGAAGGGGTGTGGAGAAATACAGTTATTCTACTCTGTCTCATGCAGATTGACCAAAGTATCAGATCTGGGAGCAAAGCGTGCAGATAAGTAACTTGACACTGTAGATATACTCTGAAGAGATTTCTTTACAGCTTGAGTCTGACCTTATGTATACAAGTGTGTATTTTCCCTTTCTTTTTCCATTTATATTAGCTAAATACTTCATTTTACATGTCCGCATTTCAACAGCTTTGTAGCTTCAGGATCAAACATGTGAAGTTTAAGACAGCTTTTTATTGACTTTTTCCCTTACTTATCCCAACTCAGGCTATTTATTTTGCAGCTCCTAAGGTACTCCTAATCTCCACATTTTCAGTAATGTCTTCACCACCTCTACCCCCTTGGCTGAAAGGTGACTTGGACATTACAGTGCAAGTTGTTACACATTCCTTTCAGAGATATTTAGAGAGATGTTTCAGCTTTAAAGGCTGTAACCAGATCTCAGTCTGCCTGAAAGGCTGTTTATGTTTAGATCCAATTGTTCTGGTTTATATCCATCTCTAGCAATGTTTAGTTATACTTTAACTGTAAATGATGTTATTCATATGCATATTTGCTGTGATTTCTTCTGTTATAAGTGACATTTAAAGTTTTGATCTCAAGGAATTAGGGTAGGAATCATGCATGCACTTAAATCACTTGAGCATACTGGAACATTTCAGCTATCACATGCTGCAAATGTAAGCCTCTGCCATCAAGCTAACAAAGTTACTTAGAAAAGCCTAAACCTGCCATAATTTTAGAAAAACAAAACAAAACCAAACAAGACATCACCACCTCCCCACTCCCAAAAATCTAGCAAACTATAAACTTGATCACAGGGGCACAAAATGGAAGCCCACTAATTGTAATTTCGTTTAAAGAGGCTATTCTTAATATTAATGCTCTAGCCTCCTTTTGAGAATATTTCTGATCCAAATTCTTTTATTCTTACTAAGTGATGGCAAGCTCACTGCAGAGGACTCAACTCTGACTAGGAACCTTAGGAACACAGTGGGAATTCTGAAGCAGACAGATCTCCTGTCTGCACTCTGCTATCCCTGCCCATGCTTTCTTCTTCCTTTCGTTTTCCTCTTCCCCTCCAGAAGCTGCTCCAAGCTGGGGCTGTCCCAGTGCTACAGCTGTAGCTGCTCTGTGCAGTCTACCCCATTTACAGTACCAGGATTCTGGTGGTCTCCAGCTCTGCTTCTTACACAAGTAAGTGCCTTCAAATGGCTTCAGACACATTCAGCGACACATTCAGCAGAGATCCTGTAGTGTAAATGTGCTGATCACTTTCTGTTCGAACTTATTGTGAGCATTTTGTCACGATGCTGCTTCCATTCAAAGGGAGACAAGAGCAATGCCATTAAAAGGACTCCAGCATGACTTAGAAAGGATCTTTTAAACAGGACAGGGCAATTAAAAAAATCAAATGGAAAATATTTACACTTAGCTATAACTACTCTCTAAATATTTATACCTTATCAACTTCAGATGTAATTATTCCTTAGGTTTGTTGATTCAGCATACACAAAAAAACCCCTTTTGACAACAGCTTCAGGTGCATTGTAAATAATAACTAAATCTACAATAAGCAAGTGTCAGCAGTAGCCTTCAGTGCTTTGATGTAAAAAAAAAATGCAGGTTTCTTTTAAAAAAATCTCTACAACCACCTCTTCAGTGAAGTAGGATGAATTAATCTACTAATTTCTGCAAGGTTTAACACAACTAGTTTTATTATTCAGAAAAATGGGCATGTTCAACCACTCTACATATTTGGGAAGAGATCAAACATAGATGAAAGCTCCCACTTCAACCTTTATTGATGTGTAATGAGACAATTGACAGAGATGTGGTATCTTGTCTTATCAGCAGCCTCCTAAATCTCCTAGATTGCTAATGGCTTCTGTGAAGCAATTCAGATCAACATCTGCTGTCTTGTAAAAACCAGTGCAACAACATGTATTGATGCTTGAACAGAATCTGATTTTGAGGTCTGAATGACACAGAAAGTTCTCATTTAATCAACTGCAAATATTTTATTTCACTCTATCTCTTTTCTCTCCTCATCAGTTTAGTTGGAACTCACAGATCTAGAAAATTGAATTTTCTATTATGCTGCTATTACATTTTGCCTTACAGAGGAGCCTGGAGCAAGGAATGTCCTGGGACATGGCTGCTGCCATTAGCAGCAGGGCTGTTCGCCTTTATAGCTCACTCCACCCACTTCTTCCAAGAGGTAAGCAGCCACAATGAGACTATGATGGATGTGCCCTCAGCACAGCAAGAAGTGTCTGGAGATCTACCCTAGCATTCCTTTCAAATCATCTGACTACCTGGCTCAGAGGAACATGAGAAGCCAGCACGCACCTTTATGCTCTATGCAGACAGTTGAAAACCTTTGTGTTAGTGTATTTTTCCCTTCAGCCAGGACACGGTAATCAACTGTGCACGTGTCTCCAGACCACAGCAACTGTGAAGACAACCTGGTCAGCTGCTGCCTTTGGTGCTGTAAACCAGCAGTGTTAGCAAGGTACTGGCAGTACCACGCACTGCTGCCTTTGGTGCTGTAAACCAGCAGTGTTTGTAACATACTGTGAATATCATGCCCTGAGCCTTTTGCAACTCTGCTGAAGGGAAGCAGCTTCTAGCTGTGGGACAGTTACCACAAGCTATATCACTGTGCTGTATCTGACTGCCAGTCATACTGGGAACCCAGCAGGTATTGAAAAAAAGCTCCCTTAAACAAAGGGAAATAAATATTCATACTTAGGATATACGTGCATATAGGTTGGAGGGAGAAGGATAGGAAGCCTCTTCTCACCTTTGGTAACAACTCAGCTCATTTTTGTTTTCAGCAGAATATGGGGAGTAAGTGGAGCTGAGCAGTTTCCCACAGATGGATGGAGATGGAGGGGATGCAGCACCATGCTACAGTATCTGTCCAGGGACAGAAGAGAAGGTAAAAAAAGAAGGAGGTTTGTAAACAAAACAATAATAAAAGGAAAACACAGCTTTAGGGAGACCAAAGTTGTTTGTCAAACCAGCAAGCAGTCTGGTCCAAAAGAAAGGATAAAATTGTTTAAAAAAAAACCCCAAAATTATTTTGCTTTGGAAACAATGTTTCCATTGCAGCTTTGTAAAGAGTGTAAAGGTATGGCTTTACTAACCTGAAGTTATGCAATGTTTCATTTTGAATCAAAGTCTCCTAGCTGCACTCCTCCTTTCAAACTGGCCACCCTAACTCCATTTCTGGTGGCAGGAGGGTACTGTGGCCCACACCTGAGCTCTCGGGCCCCTGAAGGCATTATGATCCTCTTCCTGCTGTTCTCCCATTGCACGGGCATGCCCTCCTGTCACCCTAACTGAAGGGATCTCCTGAAGCACTTATGGGACAAATGAAAGTACACGGCAGTGAAATGCCAGATAAGAGCGATCACTGGGGTGGAGCACTGCATTTTCATACTCAACCACATACATATGTTTATATAGTTACCCGCATGAAATGAAACAGACACATCCCATTAAGTAGTATTAGCTTTGTAAAGGAGTGGGAACACTGTTCCTGAATTACCTAAACCATTTTGGTTCAGGGCAGTTTGTCATTAACTGCCAGCAATACCTGATTTTTACATATGCTTTCCTTTTTAAACCTATCCTACCTTTTTAAACCTAAATCCTACTAGGATTTAGCATACTGAACTGGAAACGGGAATCTAGATGTTTAATATAGCGAGGTCAGGCATATCTGGGGGAAAAAAAAACAAAAATAGTGCAGCTGTGAATCCCCTCCCCACCAATGGCTTCATTTTGGAGATTGTTTTGCAGCTGTAATTGTATTTGCCTACCTGAATCTGGGCTCTGGGTGTTGTGTGTCAGTGTGTATGTACAGAGCTGATAGCATGCATGGAGCAGATACTTAGGTGCATGAAGGGCTGCCTACATAATGTGATGTCTGAATAATTATCAGGATGGACAATTAACCTCCTGGAGTGTGCTTTAGAGCTATTTACTGTGCAGCTGCAAAAGCTACATGACTAAGTGGCAGTCTAGGAACAGAGCTGTCTGCTTCCTCTGACAGCATTAATTGCAGTTCACGTCATCCAGCACCATTGTGAAAAGCAGGTTCATGACTTTGCCTTGCGGGTCATCAGAAGAGCAGCTCATACAATCTAAAAATTAGGTGCATGGGTATCATTCTCCTGGTTTTCAGATGTCATTTCTGAAAGCTGAGCTATTTTCTGGAATTATAGATAGAAGAGCTAATCAATTTGAGTAAATTGAGGTTAGAGTGGGCATTTTAGTCATTCAATTACAGATGAATGTCACAGCACAGTTAGATAATCTACTTGTCAAGCTCATTAAGATAAACGTGTTATGTCAGCTTCACTTAGTGAATACCTGACATGCATGATGGCCATATCCTCACCTGTTTTCCTCATTTTTTTTCCTAGCAAAGATCCCCATGAAACCTACAAGCGCATTGCTGTACATTCAATGAGACTGAGTCAAAGAGAATATTTATCAGTTGGTTTGATTCATCAGGCAACACACAGGAACCCAAGGTATGACAATACTATTAGGTTTGATTTAATTAACACTATTACATCTTAAAAGTGACCTTAAAAGCTCTATGACAAACACACGGGAAAAGCTGAGGCAACCTTCTTCCTCTTGTTAACTTAAACCAGGGAATAATCTTTGCCTGAAGAATCATCGTTGGTACTTTCTGATGTTTTTCATGTTCCTAATCTTTTATCATTACTCTGTCAAAGACATTGATATTGATTTCTACAGTCTAGTGTCCTCTTCAAATATTCAAATACTGTACTTATTTGTTAATCTATAAAATAGAACTTCTGACTGAGGCTTTTTTTTTAATGCATTATTCATGTAGAAAGCAAATAACCAACAGGAGACTCATGGCATGAAGGATTAGAGTTAGTGACCAACTCAGTTCTCTTGTAATTTGATGTGCCTGTATCTCCACTATTTACATATAACAGCCTTATTTACATGAAATATAATCTAAATTTTTAAGTAGCTATGTGCATACAATTAATGGGTCACTTTTTTTAATAGTAGCTGTCATAGCCGATTTGTTTGTTTGTTTGTTTTCTTATTAATACACTTGCAAAGTTTGTAAAAAAATCAAGCTTCAAATATTTAGTATTCAGGTCCACAATATCTCAATTTAGTTACTTTATGTCTATTATACAACTTTTATGTACATGATCATTTACTATTTTTTCAAGACCTCTTCCCATCTTGATAATGAATAAGATTCCTGTATACTGGCGTTCTCATTGATTGGAAGAGGTAGACACTATACAGTTAAGTTGTGGATCTGATTCTGTAAAGCTCCACCTGAGAAAAATGGCCTCAACACATTTGATGCTACAGTAGTGAATATGTTTAGTAAAAGAAAGGTATTTACTTCTCACCTAAGAATTCCTTCTGGTTATGAACTACAGCTGGTCATAAATTTGTCACCAAAACCATTATTCACCAATAAATTGACTTCTGATTAACCGTAATTTTTATGCAATATTCCTCAATATAACAACGTTCAAATAATGAACCAAAATTATAAAATTTCTGGTTTACAGCAGGCTGTGCTTCATCTAAGAGAATAAGCTCTCAACTCCCACTACAGTCCAAGAATAGGTCATAACAAAGTATGAACACATGGGTTTTTAATTTCACTCTATTCCACTTAATCTAATGACCTTCCAGATGAAATGCTTCAATATTCAGATCTCATGTTTCTTTAAGAAAAATAAAAATACAGCCCTCCAAAAGAGAGTATAATTGTAAGACTCATCCAAGTATCCTGTTATTGGCATCTTCATTGTTTAATATTACTATTATTACAAAAGCCTTTGGTGACTGTTAATAACGTAGCAGCTTTGTTGATCTGATTAACATTGTGATCTATGCCTTCAAGCTGTACTGGTTAAATTGTACTAATAGATGCTTTACTCTGTGGGCTTTTTTAGGCTCATGAGCAGAGAATTTTAATTCCCAGCATTACTGAAATAGCAAAATGTCTTTCAGTTTATCCGTTCAAAGAGCAAAATGTGACATTTTCAGAAGTCTCACCAGGTCAGATAAGGTGCCCAGCTAAGATTCTATTCAGTACTATGTTTTGGTCTCATATAATAAATATTTTTTTCCCATGACATTGTGATTTCTCTTTAAAAGATATTAAAGGCTAAATTTAGTTTCCTAAAACAGGATGAGTGCAAAGATACTAGTATTTTCCTCCTAAGCTTTTCAGGGATAGAACTGATTTCTTTCATATTTTTATACAGCAGAGAGTTCTGTCTCTTTTATAACATAAACAAACTAATGGTAACAATGCACAATGATTAGAAAGGGAGATTTAATAGAAGGAATCATTCTAGGTTTTATAGAATAAGGCACACAAAATGCCCAAAGCAAAAAGGAAAAGGAAAAAGCTTTAAAACTTTATTACTGATGAACAAAAGAAATCATACAGGAAAGACAATATAATCAGAGGAAGAGATGCTGTACTCCTCACTGACTGAGCCATTCCTTTCCACACCTGTTTTTTCATTGTGCTGGGATGCTTCAGGAGGTAAAATCTCATTCGAACTGGTGATACATGTGCCCAGAATCTGTTACTTCCTATTTTAAGAGTGTTCATTTGACACGTACTGGATCAAATTCTGTTTTCAATTATGTAGATAACTGCAGATGACTTTTATTGATTTCTTTGAAATTACTTTGACCTTGCCTCAAATAGAAATTTGCCTATTGTTATTACTCTACATATGTGGAAAAGTGAAGGGGCAATAAGAATGTATGATTTGCTTTAACTAGTTTCGTCTGTGGCCTATTTGCTTTGATATCTGCGTAGCAGGGATGGAATATATTCATAAACTAAACCCTAAAATTACTCTTCTATTAGGAAAAATAAGCAGATTATTGATCTTATTAAAGCCAATAAGGTTTGGGAGGTTTTGTTGCTGCTCTTTGTTTGTTTGCCTTGACACAGACAGCATTGTATTTGTGTGTATACTTTTAAGAACAGGAAAACAGTTGTCCTCCTTTATTTTGTATAATCATTTTGAGCTTGATTTCCTTCTGGTTGGGTATTCCAGAACAAGGGAAAGGTGCTATTTTGTTCTGCAATACATTGTGCAATTAATGCCTAGAATGTAAACAAGAGCCTTCCCAGCAGATGAATGACTGTTATGACAAGGCTTCCTCAACTCAAAAATGGAGGTCTAAGGTCTTTGTCATGCTCAGACCCACAATCCTATGTTCATTTTTCAAAGGAGGATTTAAATAACCCTCCTCTAACCTAGATTCTTAAAAAAAGGAATTCAGAACAGGCAACCATATTTTATTTTGAACAGTTAGCCCTTTCAATTCCAGCATAGTTCAGTGGGGGTTTCACATGTACCAAAATGGTCTTTGTCTTACTTAAGCACTGAAGATAGATACCAGTAGTATGAACTATAGCTCTGCTGTAATACTTTAATTTCAAATTTGCACAGCTTTTCTAAATCCAGATATAATCTCTGCTCTACTACATCAGACTGATAGTGAGATAAACTAGTGAAATCTTAGTGGCACAAATCTGCTGCAGCAGAGTAGGTAATCTTGTCAGAGATCACCTCTTTTCTCTCTTTATAATTTGCTACTTCATAATAACATGAAAACCCTGCCTCCATTCTCTGAAAGTAATGAAATTATATGCAGGAAGGGCTGCAGGATAGTTGTCCACTTTCCAGGTCTCCCAGTCACATATTTGAACAGGGCACATCAGAAACGCAGTGGAAATTTAAATTCAACTATTCCCCAAGTTGTCCCATGCCATTGCAGATTTTTCAAGTGTGTGCTGTAGTTGAGATATAAATCTCTGTATGCATTCCCTAGCATTCAATTTCCATGGAAATTGTTGAGACTGGAAAATGGGAGGGATCAGACCTTCTCACAAGATTTCACATGCCTCTTGGTTCTTGTCAAACTCCAAAATGCCATGGGAGCAGTCTCTCCTGTGGAATTCTACTGCTTCTGTTTCTGGTTGATATCAAGAAGTGTTGGGATATGTGTAAAAAGTTAACAATTTTTCACCTTCTGAATCTCAAATAGCATGTAAAGTTTAAATACAGTCACAATTAGATGTCAGTTGTAAGTTCTCTGCGTCCTCACTGCAGATATTTCATTTCTAAAAGCAGCCTGTTAACGTCAAACATTTCCATTCTAGCGTTCAGAGATTATGAGTTTATTGCTGCAGCTGTAATCTTCGTGTTATTTCAAGGGAAATATATTATGAGACATTTTAAGTGCATTTTCCTCTATTAACATAAATCTTGGCATCTTGTGTAATAGAGTGAAATAACAGGGCATAAATTACACCAAAAGTCCTGAAACAATAAAGAAGTCCTAAAGTCAAAACTAAATTAAAGTAAGATTTCAGGTTTAAAATTGTGTGAGAATGCATTTCCTCAACACCAGGTAGTCCTTCTGTCATCAGCGTACAAAACCTGAGGCACTGGTAAGAAAAATCCGAGGGACTGGCACAAAACCTTTTACCGGAAAGTTAAATCCCTGTAGCTCTACAGTGTGTGGAAAACATGAGTCTCCACTGTCTGGCTGCTTCTTGGTGGCTTCTGCAGAGCAAGTTCCAGGGAGACATTAGAAACAGGCTGGAATCTCCTTGTATCTGCATTTCAAGTTTTTTCCCCTTTTAGACTAGCTGTGGGTTTAGGCCACTCAGGCCCAAGTTCAACATAAACAGCTCCAGAAAATTCTGCAGCATGTGATGTAGAAGGAAAAGGGCATGAGCAACTTACTTCAATGTACCCTGGGTCCATAGCCACTGAAACAACCCACAGGGACCCTTGGCAACTTTTACAATTTGCCAGCCTGAGCTGGTCGCAAAACCAGCAGCAATCAACACGCAAATGGAAATCCTGCTCCGACCCTTCCCTCAAGGTGACTTTAGCTGCCATCCCCCGTGGCAATCTCTTGCAGTCCCAGGCTCTGAGTCAGCCACCCTTGCCACCTCTCAGCACACTTCTTCCTCTCAGGCAGCTGACAAAACCCACTGCAGTGAGCATAAAGCACCGGGCCTGGGAGGCAGGCCAGGGTTTTCAGGGCAGGGAATACCTTGTGAAGAGGGACCTCGTTTCACCAATGCGTGGTTACCGTGGCTGCACATGGTGGCTGCAAAAGCTCTCGTGCTGGATGTGCGCTCTGCGTAGCACGCTGCAGGCTCAGCAGCTGTCATCAGTGCTAAATGCACGTTGAAGAGAAAAATCTGGTTTCTCTTCTAATGCATACATGAAAGCTCATGCTGTTGATGGCAGTGGAATGTGTTGGATGCCTCCTCAGGATTTGTGGCTGCAAATCGGCAGCACCTTTGAGCATGTATCTACCACTTCAACCTCAGTGGTGTAGCTACTGAGAGGTTTGAAGGTAAGCATGTGTTCAAGTACCCTTAATGAAATACTGTTTAAACTCTGCACAGATGATAGTGCAGCTGTTAGCAGAAAACAGAGATGATAATTGACGATGATTCAGCTAAATATTTTGGGTAATCCCTTCAATTAAAGTCCCTAATTTTGCACTTAATTTATATTTAGCTAGATTGTTGTCATGCCTTAATAAAATAATACAGGCTTGTTAGGGACTTATTTATGGAAACTTAACTTCTTTGCTGTGAGATTACAAATAATCTGTCACGTACTCAATTATTTCAGCTGCTCTGGTATACATACCATTTGGTTGCATAGCTAAACTGAATAGAGGCTATCAGGGGGGCATTGTGATGGAGGGAATATCCACTGGAAGTGTGATTATTGGACATGGTGACAAACTTGAGTACCCGCAGCCTATCTGGTTGGGAGTCTAGCTTGTGGTATCCAAATACCAGTCCTGGTCATCACGGGTAAATTTCACCTCCCCACCCAACAGAGCAGACGTTCACTGAGCATCTCTTCTTAGATTTGTTACTTGGTTCTCCAGAAAGCAGCGTTATTGCTTACGTTAAGGTCACTTCAGAGACGCTGTTCCTGTATGACCAGTTTGGTATGTACTGAAATATGTCCCTGGCCTGGACTTTCAAGCTCACTCTACATCTGGACTGAGACCACAATGCCAGGAAGAATCAACCTTTCTCCTTCAGACTGCTCTGTGGAGGGGTCCTTCTAAACAGCATAAATACAGGTATATAGAGACACTCTCTTCCTCCATGTCTTGTGCAAATGGTTGGCATTTCTTTTGTCTTCTGCTTGCTAGAACTATGTCTCTGATAGCTAAATAAAAACAAATTTTTATCCCAGGAAAATTAGCCCATAGGAAGGCAATGAAAACACATGGTACAGGCATGCAACCAATCTGACTGTCCTGGCTTTCTTAGCCTGATGCTGAGAAAATAGTATGAATGTTATTCAAAATAAAAGAAGTTTCTATGCACCCTTAATCCCAATCATCCCTTTTCAGCCACCATTTTATTCACCCATTTCTCTTCTTTGATGTGATGCCTATTTCTGTTTAAGAGCCTATCTGATGTTTTATTTATTGACTACTGAGTTTCAAAATGGAAATAAGAGATGGGGAAATTTTAGAAGACAGACATTACTTTGGGAAACATTGTGTATGTGCTGAGGTCAATGTAGTAAAGCTCTCAGTATATCATCAAAATTATCAATTAGTAAACTGTAGTGTGCCTGTTAATGGTGAGGGCTAACAAAGAATAGTTGCAAATTGACCCATTGTTTCTCTGCTGTTGCCTAAACAAGAAATGTATGACTCTTGGTTATAAAGATGAGATAAAAATGTAGCCAAGCATATTGCAAAGACTCAAAAATACAAATATGAAATATGAGCAACCTGTCTTTAAAAAAAAAAAATAAAATTTACAAAGCCAGTTCCACCAGCTTGTGAAGAAATCCCATGATTAGGGTGAAATCGAGCTCGTGATTTTTTAGTTCTTGGGCTTAGCAGCATGGTTTTTGGCCTATAGGTCAAAATGGAGCCTGCCATCTGCACTTTGGGAATTCATTACCGTTGTTGAAATCACACAGTGTAGTATAGTAACTGCCTAAAGCAAAACAAAACCAACCTAAAACACTTCAAGATAATACAGTCATTATATCCATCTGTTTAGCTATTCATAAACTAATTAGCTGAGGTACTCCACACATTCTGGAGGCAGTAACTAGCCATTCCTGTTTATTTTTGCAGGTGCCCCTGAAACAAGTTAAAAAATCAAAATGGCAGAGTGTTGAGAAGGGGAGAATTTGTTTGCTGCACACAGTGAAACAGTGGGTCCTTTT
This sequence comes from Chloroceryle aenea, assembly GCA_013399075.1. NCBI lineage: Eukaryota > Metazoa > Chordata > Aves > Coraciiformes > Cerylidae > Chloroceryle > Chloroceryle aenea. The sequence continues at coordinate 515,753 of VWZY01002270.1, forward strand.
CTCAAAGCCTGAAAAGTAATACATAAACAGCAGTGAAGAATTTCTGGAGTTGGCTCAATTCATTTTGACACTTTGGGGAATACTAATTGAGCATTCAATAGCTTTAACACTGTGGGGTATGCCAATCCAGGAAAACCATCAGCCACAGGGAAACTAATTTCCTGTCTCAAACTTATTGTTCCTGTATGTCAGAGGCGATCCCAAGAGATTCTGCTTGTTGCTGACACATTCCAGAAATCATTTCATCTTCCCAGTACTTTTTTTTTTTTATTTATTTCGGGGGGGGTGTGGGTGGGTCGTGTTTTGTTTGTTTTTTTTTTAAATCAGCAGAAGCAAGCATGAGAGTAAAGTATCACAGGGGCAGAAAAGAAAACATAAGCCTATAAAAGAAATGTTGAGAAAAGAGTCAAGATAGACAAGAAATATCAAACCTGCTGGTTTTCACTGCCTTTGGATTGCTACACTGTCCATGTACATATGTGTGTGCACTGGCACGTATCTGCAAAAAGATTATTTACTTGATCAGTCTCTCTGCTGATATGAAATAGAGTAACTCTTCTGAACTCATTAGAATTATGTATTTGTTAGATCATGGATGCTTAGTTCACTACAAGACAAAGACATAAATGGTCCTTGAAACCTTGAGGCTATGAGATAAATATTGCTAGACCTCAGCTACAGCACTTTTAGCTTCTGCTGAAGATGTGACTACCCCATACAGTAAGGATGTACCAGATGTAGCCTTATTCTTCAGCTTCATTTGAGAAACTATCAGGAAATGAACGAACTACATTAGAAGTTGGACCTTTCATGTTCCTCATTAGAAAAGCTTCTCCCAAAACAGGTTTACATGCCTGTCTCTGAGAGGATGAGTGAACACCCTTGACAGTCACAGGCACTTTTCACTATGCAGATATTACACCACTGAACATACAGAACAAGCAACAGGCATCTCCTAGATGCACTTCTTTCTATATGTTAAAAAGAAAAACACCCCATTACCATATTTGCATAATTCTTCTACAAAACTAGTCTCTCAATGGTTTCAAAGACTGCTTCATCTCCTGCAGGGATATTAGCGTCATCTGGAAAATCTAAGTCCACCTGACAACAAATATTCTGGTGGAACTAATATCAACAGAGCAACAGCTTTCAAGTATTCTTTGCAATTCTTGGTTAAGAAATCAGGATTAAAGATTTACTATGTGTTTCTCCACTAAAAGCTTATACTTTAATATTTTAAAACTTCTAAAATTGTGTGCCAATAGCATCACATCTGTCACTGGCAACAGTATACATTCTACCAGTGGCAGAATTCAGCTATGGGAGAACCTACTGTGATTCTCCTTGTGTTGTGGCAGACTGACTGTGGGTCATAATTTCTTGCCTACTAGGTATTTTCCCCAAAATTTCAACACATGAAGCTGTTCTTCACTTCTTTACAAAGTTTACTAGTCCTGTCATCACCATTACCCCAGGATCTCACATTAATTACTTTATCCTCACAGCACTCCTTCGTTAGATGCCAGATTTTCCACAGCCCTCAGACTCAAATTTTTGAGCGCTCAACACCTAAATTGGAGCCAGATTTTCAGAAACTCTGGGGTTTTATTTAGGTTCTTAAAGAATGAGCAAATTTTCCACAGTTCCCAACAACCTTTGCAGCAGTGCCCACTGCCCAGATTGTGTAAGAAGCTGAGGATTCAGTACGCTAAACTTCTTTTCTGTATATGAATATTACATTTTGGTGCCTAAATAGGAGGTGATTTCCTTGTAAAGTCTGGCTGTCAGAATTGGTCACAGAGGTCTTTTCAAAATCTGTATTGCTGTTGTAAGATTATCATTATTTTGCAGAAGACAAGCTGACAGAGAGAGCAAGACCCCAGTGCACCAAAGCATATGCATAACAGGTGGAAACGAAATCAGGATTCAGGCTTTCAAGCCTTACATTTCTGTCCATGCATGTTCTTGCACACTGGCCTGCACTATGGGTTGCCTATAACAGCGTATGTGTTCAGTTCCAGTGAGAACTGTATGTCAGTGGTGTGTGAGTGAGGTGGGCCTCAGCTGAAATGCAAACTGAAAAGCATCCTGCATGACGGTAGAGCTGCTGTGTGTGACATAAGGAATGAGACAGAATTAAGCAACTTCCTAGAAAACTACAATCTAACACTTTTTCTGCCTTCTTCCTACTCAGAGGAGCTGAGAAAAACAAAGACATACTATCTGTGCTTGTGTCTCAGATCAAAGAAATCCTAGGAAAAAAAAAAGTGATCTTCTGCACTAATTACAACCTTTTACTGAATACTGTTTACAGCTTGAATACCGTGCACTGTGATGTAGATTCATCCATTGCAACTCCATGAACCTGTAAGGTGCACGCCATCTGCCAAGGGTTCCTGCTCAGGACAGTCCCAGAACAGAAGCAGCCCACAGGACTGAGTGAGCTGGTAAATCCACACAGCACAAGTATATAACGCTGAATGACATAGAAGCAGAAAGCAATATTGGCCAACGTCCCCATTATTTACCCTGATCACTCATCAGGTTGCCCTGGCTTTGTTTTGGACCATGCTAGATAGCTCCTTCCAAGACAAATCTGCTTCAATGGAGTTAGCCCTGAACTCTTTGGTGACACCAAGTCTCAGGACTAAGAACCAGTCTTTGGGTCTATTTGTCTATTTTGTGTAGCAGTACAGGCATAGCCACAAAGCCCAAGACATCCAGCCTTGCCAACAGACGAGCTTAATTACTCTGAGCATGCTTATATCCCAGATACTGTTTTACTTCTCTTTCCTGAGTGATCACATTCAGTGATCATTGGGTGAGATGTCAACTTACTGTTTCACATGGAGTAGCCATGCCTAAGGCTGAAATCCCAACATAGCCATACTCAAACCATGGTAAAAGTGATTTTGGAGGGGCAGGAGTTTGGCTCAAAGGAAAGACAGTACAATTGGTTAACTGTTATGAATACTTAGTAAGACCAGGAGACAAAACTTACTGTTAAGGTATCACAGACTCTTTCCTCTCTTTGAAAATGGAGGCAGAGATAATTTTCAAGCATTCCTATTTAATCTCTGTCCATTGTAAGGTGCTGTATTTTTTGCTTCTAGTAAAGGTGACTCTGTTTATACGGGACCAAAGCAAGAAAACTCGCAGTTGTGTTAAGCACCAATAGTGCAGCCAGAGAGTGGTGGTTGCTCATCATCTATGAAGGCTGAAGCATGTTTCAAGGTGGGTTCAAATTCTCAAACCCAAAGTGGTTGTACTTCAGTCTCCCATTAACTCTGCTTCTCCCAGTTATGTATGCAGTTCCTCATTCATTCCTCCTCTCCACAGGATATCTTAAATTTTAAAAATACTTCCAATCTTTCTGTGTTAATATGACAGATGGGAATGCTCTGGCAGATCCCTTCTGGTGAAACATTTATAAGGTGTTGTATGGCTTCAGAATGCAACATATTAGGAAATGGGGAGGAGGGGAGTAGAGAGAGGAGCTTTTTTATTTTAATTTCAAGCAGCAAGAGACCAAGTAGAGTGAGTCATAGCTCTTCAGATATGAAGCCCAAAGCAAAGAACAAAATGGAAAGTGGAGAAATATAGATTAAGCAGCTAGAGAACTTCATGCTTTTAATCACTGCAGACCTAGATGGTGATTTGTTTGTAAAATGTCCAGGGAATGGGATGGGATGCCACACGCAGGCGTTTTAGCCACAGAGAGAGGTAAATCATTGCTTAACTTCATTAATGAGGCCTAATTCAGCAAGTGACATGGTGAATCCTGAGTGTGTGAGGAGCTGTACTAACAGGTTCCAGAATGGCCAAGGCGCCGGAGCTCTCGTTCACAGTCCTGTAGGGAGGGAGGGAGTGTGGCTACAGCAGGAGAGCTGCCGTCTGTACAGACAGCTGGGGTGTTTACAAAGTTTAGAAAGCAGGAACAGTAATTACCATCACACTGAATAAGAAGGGTGGGTGGGGAAGATATTTCTGGTTTTCCCCACACCCCCTCCTAGCAATATCACTAATATGAGTGCTCCCATAATGCGCAGTATAATGGTATCCCAGCAACCATGGTGAAATAACACCGTTTTCGACTTCATGTGTAGCGGTACCTGCGCAAAACTCAAAGCCCTTAACAAAGACGACAACCATAATTATCCTAAGGGCTAATTTTGTAAATTAGGGAGGCACTGGGATACCAGTGATGTTCTTGCCAATCAAACAAAGAGAACAGATGTATGCTTTTCATGAAGTCATTATTTATTTATTTTGGCCAAGAGCAGGTTCCAGTATGCTCTTCTGGATGGCTTCATCACAAAATCAGCCTTGATTACCTGCATGGCAAAATAGGGTTAAGCTCATAAAGGGGCACTATCTTCCTGTGTTTCATTACATGATGTTATTTAGAGATCCAAAACTCTCCTGGTTGCTGTGATCCAACGTACCTTTAATGTAGTCTTTATTTTGCCACTGCCAGATTGCAGTTAGACAGCAGGGTATGCTTTCCTGTTTGCTTAGCTGGAGCCGTTGCACTTTAATGTTTACTAGCACTGCTGAGAAAAATTCCAGCAGGTCCGGTTTTGGTTTGGGTTGTTATTTTTTTTCTCTTTTTCCACTACCATTTGCTTATTTGTCAAAATTTAAAGATTTTTAAGAGATGGTTTGCCTTTGACAGTTTTTCTTCACATCCCAGGAAGCTTTGGGATCAGTCAGCACAAAGGTTGGGTTTCTTAGGACTCTTGGCATTGCACTGCCTCTGGGTTAGAGAGCCAAGATGTCTGCTCCAGAGTCCCAGTCCCATGGCTTTTTCTTTTTATAGAGAATTTTTAAATATGCCTCTTGTCAGAATAATAGCAAATTTCAAACCACCTAAATTCTCTGTTAAGCAAAATCACCTTTCAATGTAGAACTGAAATATTTATGCACTTCACACCATTGTCAGAGGCACCGAAGTACAAAGGAGTCCTATTTGAAGTATTATCCAATACTTATATTACAAACAATAATGCAGTGTCTTTCTAGAGCACATGTGAAATAGAAGGTCTTCCCTCACTGATTCATTGCCACCCAGATGCCAAAGTCTAACTGGAAATGAATGCGCCTTGTTAGATCTTGGATATATCCCAGATGCTTCTTCTGATCCAAATACTCCAAATTTTAACAGCCATGGTAATTTTAGACCTCTCTAGCATCTTCCATCTGAGAGCTTTGCAGCAGGCCTTGGAGGTGGAGGAAACATTGCAAGGCCCCATTTTGCAAATGAGAAGGTTGAAAGCAGGAGATTGCCAAAGATCACAGTGCGGTTCCAAAGCAGCGTGGGGAGAGCAGGACAGATGGCCACCCTCACAGGAGAGAGGAGCTGTGTTATTTCTGGCATGCTCTGGCACCTCCATTCTACCAGCCTCCACTCTGGAAGCTGGGAAGGCTATAGGAGCCCTTAATTTTCTGTCCTGAAAAGTCATAGCTACTTTGTGCTATGAAAAAGAATCCACACTTTTCCCCTAAGAAGGCTGCATTTCAGGAGTTAGCAAAACGATTTGCTCTGAGTTGCAAACCATGCCAAAAGGGAAACATTTTCCTGGCAAAATACTAACATACGTAACTGTGCTAACAATGAGCAAACAATCTTATGCCCCTCTCCCTCCAGCCTCAATGTCCTTAATGGAGGGGGCATGTTAAAAAAACTGTGGCTAGTCTGGCAAGTGCAACCCACAAAAAGTAGTTTCTGCCTGGTTGTTTGAGCCCTGGGGATGTTACTGACACAAAAAAAGTCGAGATAGAACCACACTGAAAGCAGAACTCCACATCCCTGTGGTGCTCTAGTTGTACCCCACGGGGATTTAGAGACTGAATATTTCATTTATCCTGCAGAAAGGACTATAGTGTTTTCTCAGGAGCTTGATACTGCTCAATGGCATTTATCATGCAGGGTACAGAGAAATTCGGTGTCCTAGGCTGTTGCTATTTATTGTGTGAAACACTGCCTGTATATTATCTGTTACCATTGCCTGGAAGCATTCATTTCCAGATAGAAGAACAGCTGTAATAAAGTACAAGTTGTAGGAAATACAAGGCATATATCTGCACACTACATTAGAACTTACATGAAAAGCAAATCAATCACAACTATTTCTTCCAAAGCCTCGTGCCATTTGTACATTAAACAAGGATCTAATTTTGCTGGTGGCCTGGCAGAACTTCATTCTCTCAAATTAGTGGGGCTGCACCTGGTTACTCAGTACTGGTGAATCTGACTCACAATCATAAAACAACTTTTTTGTCTTCAGGTCTGTTTCCATTGTAGTTCATGGACTATGAATAATTAACTACAGTCGTCTGCAACAGAGGCATCTGCTTTGGCACTTGAATTCACTTTTTCAGCTTGCATCTGAGTTCAGCCCTTGGAAATAATTTCATATGAAGTCTTTTAATTCTCCCTTTGATTCATTTTGGGAATATCAGAAATGACAATGAACTGCACTTAGAATACTCCTTTATGGAAGGACTTTAAGTGCATTTTGTCATTTCTTGTGTTACCAAAATGTATCAATGTGGGAGCAGCAAGCAGCCCCTCCTCTTGCTCTACTGATCCTTGTGGATGGTAAGATTGTTTAGCTCAGGAGCATTATTATTTATTAGTATTTCCTTCTGCCTTCCTATTTATAGCTTTCTAGTTCTCTTTGATGTGATCTTTAATGCCCACTGACTGGCATGACAGTTAAGGAGAAACTGACTGGTTTTGAGTTATTTGTTTATTTATTAGGGAAAAGTGAGCCCCTCTGCCTATCCATCTGCAACTATGTTGTGTAAAGCCAGTAAAACAGCTACCCAACATGAATCCACAGTAGCGTGATATCAGAATCCTACAGTGTATGTGATCATCATGAACGCAAAGTGCAAATGGAGTGAGTGCAGAGCCAGGCTGCAGCACCAGGAAGGAATATGCCAAAATACTGGGGGATCTGCCTGGGATGGGACAGAACTGGTCCATGAGGCCATGGATAATGATCTTCCATGTGCCACTTCTCCTCCAGTCAACAGTCTGATCTGCCACACGGAGGCCCAATAAATGTCATGGGAACCAAATACAGAAGGCTCGTGAGTGTCCAGTGCAGGATGCTGTCAGAACTATCTTTTTTTTCCAGGCCAGTGCTTTGTTTTGCATGGTTGTATGTCTAGCTATAGGTATTTTAGTCCAGAACTATTTCTGAGGCATTCTTCCGCTCTGTGAGCCCTCTTATGATTATCTTTGATCTTGTGCTCTTCTTGGTCTGTTTGCATAGCATCTAACGCAATCCAGTCTGGTGTGCTGAGAGGTGAACTGATATAATGATGAAAGTGACTAAATCTGGGAAAAGGGACACTAATGGAGTCCATTTTTATTTTTTTTTCCAGATGTGGGTCCCAAGATTAAGCTCAAATGTCTAAAGAGGAAGGTTTATAATGGACCATTTCTTCAGCTGGGGCTTTACATGCATTATTGAAACATAATAACTATCTAATATCTTCAGATAACTATCTATTTGTCAAATCTGGATGAAGTGTGGTCAGCAAATAATTAAAATAAGAGACAACAAGAAAGAGCAAGACGGCATGACAGGAAAAATAAATGCAGTTTCCTTAGGAAACCAGGATCACAAAGGTAACAGTAAAATGGGACATTTGGATTCACATGGTATTTCCTCTTTCTACATATTTTCTTCTGACAGTTCACACTCTTCCAGAAGCACCTCCCCTTATTGTTTATCCCATACCATTAGACTTGTGTTTCTTATGCAATTAAAGCAAAACTTCCCCAATTCTTAGAGATAGAATTACAGCATATAAAATAATGAACTACACTAAAATAATCTGGGAATAGCAGAGTAAACACAAATCACATTTAAGACACTGTCTTAATCTTTATATTGCAATGTCCTTGCACAGCCAGGAAACAATTTCTACACTAAGATTCTGCTAGATAAGTTATATGATTTTTTAATTGTGTACATCTTCTTTCACTTTTTTTTTGAGCAGCAGCAATTCCAAATTCACATAAATCCATGAACTACCATTCCAAGAAACCCAAGTCCGGTCATACAGCACCACCTCTAGTATTAATGCATCGCTGATTAGGAAAAATTCATTCAACAACCTGTGGAATTCAGACTGCTATCCGAAATCATGCATTTCTCTGGTCTTGTCCTACTCACAAAATGCAGTAAGTTAGCTAGGATCAGAGACTTCTACTGTATCTTTGTTCCCACAGAAAGTGCTTTTTGCCCAGGATTACTCCATGCACAGATTCTCTGAGACCTGCCAGTTACTTCCAAGTATCATCCTTCAACACTCTCGCCTGCTGATAGTAAAGGAACCTGAGCACATAACTGAGGTTTCATTCCTTCCTTAAACTCAGAATTTTTCACATCCAGAATCCTCTCATCTCTTTAGCACACATTTTCTGGGCCCAATCCAGTCTAAAATACTTTTTTAATTTGTATTTTTAGCTGGGAAATTATTAAAGTTCTTGGTTAATCTTTTAACAAGATCACATAATATTGCTTTTCATGAGAAAAGACTTGTTAGCCACATTGTTCTGATCAAATTTAGTTTTTCTGTTATTTTCTATTCTTGCTTAAGATAGATTTGTTTTTACTCAACTAGAGGTGTGGAACTGCTGAAATGTGTTTCATACGTTCAGTCATTTCTGTGAATCAAAGCTTCTATACCAGTATCAGTAATTATTAACTTTCCAACTTCAGATGATGAATTAGCAAGATAGATTTGAAGTCTTCTCAAACACAATCTATTTTGCTTTGATGTTTCCAGAGTTTTAAAGTAGATTTACTTTACAAGATAGCTCGGTGGTTCCAGTCCCTAGCCCTGCTGTAAAAAAAACACTTTAAAGGATAATAGTGTTTGTTTAAATGGGTAATCAATAGATAATGGAGAAGCAATGACCTCTTTATACTCAGATATGACATTTATGTAAAAAAGCATCTCTAAGTTATTCCAACTGGCTAAAGATGGTAAGTTTCTAGGCTCTTTGCCTCAATCATTTCTCAACTCCCATAGCAGGAAATGTATTGTAGTACACTGTGATTTATTCTTAAAGTAATATACACCTGACTGCACCATCTTCTTTCCTAAATATTGTTTATTTCTTCTTCAATAGTAAAGGAATTGTGTAAAGCTATGTCAAATTTCCTAATGTTTACAAAATATCCTCCAATAAAATACAATAACAAAATAGACAGGGGAATGTACCTATGATACACCTAACTGGTATTCTGTGCAAAGGACATATAGGAGGGACAAATGCTGCTCATAAAATATGTAAAATAACATAGTGATACAGATGAAAGAAAACTATATTCCCATCTCACATCAAATTTATTTCAGTCTTAGAAAACCATGCTTAAACTTTGTGTGCTTTTTTCCCCTCTTTATGCTTCAGTTTAATCAGAAACAGAGGCACACAGATCTCATTAGAACTGGCACAGAGTTTCTACACAAGCAGAAAGAATTCCTCTTTATGCTGTTGAAGGGCACCATTTGATAAACTCTCTCTGACAAACTCTCCTTCTGCTAATAGCAGCTGAAATATCGTTTTGCTGGATAACTCACAAGCTACACAGACAAAAACATCACGTCATTAGGAAGGCCAGCATCCAGTGTAGCTGTAAATCACCAAAATTGAGATTTTTTTGGTTTTCCAAATAGATCATCACTTGTAATTTTTAAAATACATTTTAGAAAAATAATATTCCTCGTCAAGAGTGAGAAATTAAGTCCCAACTTTAAAACTGTATTTCAGTACCATAGTAACTACATGGCACGCTGTTTGTCACAGGTTATAGGAATGTACAGCTCTGGCTGACTACTCAGGTGTATTATTCTCAGTTTCAGTAGCTGGAACTGGACAGACCACTGTTGCACATGTCAAAACTATCTGTACTGTTAACAGTCTCTCCTAAATTGTTCCATACTTGGCTTTGCTGGTATTTGCTTCCTGTTTCAATGGGTTTGGATCGCAAAGTCTGATGCATGCTTATAAGCATGGTGTCTTCTCCCTTCATCGTGTCCACTCTAGAATAACCTGCCAAACTCAGAGTAACCATGTTGGAAGCTCTGCCACTGTATCTGCCCCATCACTTGCACCAGCTGACCCCAGGGCAGCTGTATCTCCATCACTCTCTTCACCTGGCATAGCTGGGACCAGCCCCAGACCAAGCCCTGATGGGAAATCCTGTGGCTGAATCAGGGGATCAGGTGGTGGGAGTTCAGCTGATTGTGGCACTTCCTTTAAATTGCAAGCCCTGGGCTGTTTACTGCATACGTTCTTTAGTAAGTAGAAAAAGTGCTCGGAAATTAGTGTGGTACTGGTTCTAGGAAAAGCTTAAAGTAACTCAGTATCTGGAGACAAAGTAGGAAGCATGATGAAAGAATCTAGAGGACTGTAAGGTTGCTGAGGAGCTGTGGCTCCTGTCTAGTACTTCCACTTCTCTAATGTCTCCTGGGAGAGCTAAATAAATACTGTTGTGATTTTGTATTTGCTTCCTTGACAAGGGACAAAATTTTTGGCTTGTAAGGACAAGCAATGAAGCATCTGGTTGTGTGCCTGAAGTGGAAGCAGGTAGGGTAAGGACTACTAAAGAGACATGCCTTGAAGGACTTGTGTGGAGATTAATTCACCCCTTAAAAATGTGGACTTCTGCTTTGCTTGGAAAAGGATGTACATCACAACTACCACCATGGGGATGCAAGATCAGAAAGCTAGGAAGAAGTCACCCTACAAAGGTAAGAGCCCTGCACAGAAATCTGTCACTGTCTGGGGGTGTGGTATCATGAAAAATGCTGACTCCAAGAGCCTGAGTTTTTACACTAGGATGGGGCTAGTAAGAACAATACAATGTTTTGTGGAACACAAACTCCTTGCTCTTTGGGTATTGCTCTATCATACCCTCAAATACTGTGCCTGTTGTAACAACCTGATTTATTTGCCATTTCCTTTTTAAATGTGTTTAGTATGACTTTTTACATATTTTTTTAATCTGTGTACATGTATAAAATCTTGCTAAGTGTAGTACCTGTTGCTGTAGCAAGAAAAAATAATTTTATGGTGTTTCTCCCGAAGCAAATAATGAAGCAAATAACTGTCTTCCATTATATAATTCTGCAGCAGGGAATTCAGGAAAGGCTCTGTCTTCTGGACAGAGCTGAAGGAGTAAAAGAGAAGTCTAGAGATTTCAAACTCTGGCCTGTCTGGGGCAATTTTCCTGCTTTTGATGTAGAGAGCTGATTGAAAATTTTCCAGCTTTTTTTTTTTTCCTCCTGGAAAATGCCAATTCATGGAAACCGACAAGTTTCATGGGAATATGCTGATTTAAAAATAAATAATTAAAATTTATGGCACAAAAAAGTAAAAAGCAAATGGTGATGACAAGGTCAAGGAATGTTCTGATATTTCATTTCCAGCTTGTCAGTTTTAACATTTCATCTTGCATAAGATTTTAAACAGAGGCAAAAATGATCCATGACTTACTTAAATAAGAAAACCACTTTTATGTTCAACTCTTGTAATTGCGTGGAGTTGGAAACAGGGTGTTCTGAAAATACTAGATCTTTTGTGAGCTCCAAAATCTGCTGCTGTTGGTTTCTGCTAGGGAGATGCTTCCTGGGTGCAGGAGCTTGAAACGGAAGTGGATAGGGCAGGAATGCTCATTCATTGCCCACTTGAGGAAACAGGGTATTGCTGTTATTGATGAGTTTAAAAGGGAAATTTGGATCACTTGTGTATTAAGTCAGGAACTGTAGTTTCTTGCTAACACAACTTAAAGCTGTGGTATAGAAGACTTGGGATAAAATACTCTGTGTATGGAAAAACTTCACTAAAGCTTTAATTCACCCCTATCCCTTTCAAGTAATAACAGTGGATTACTTGCATCCCCTCTCTTATCTTGTATGAGTGTGACTGCAATAAATCCTGAAGTGTGGCCGGTGAGGCTCAAGCCCCTTTCTGTGAACAGTTGTTTATGTGTCTATCCTTCTGAAGTGTTAAGATATAGAAGTATTTTACCATCAGTTTTGGTTTTAATTAGTGCTCTCTGCTCAAGAACACAATTAAACAAGTCTGGGTGCTTTAGCTGCTGTGGTTTTCCTTTTATTAGTACAATGATTTTGATTTCTTGGAGGGTTTTTTCCATGTGTGTGTGGAGCTGGAATGGGTGGTGTTGCAGGGGTTGAATGTTTTGGTTTTTAAACTTGCAATAAATATTGAAAAAATTGTTTGTCCTTGAGAATAAAATATATGTGAAGATGAAACCCTTCTAGAGAATAAAGTGCTCTTTGTTAATTTAGACACTCATTATCTAACTCCTGGGTTAAAATGTGTTGTTTTTTTCTTCTGGAGTTAGTCTAACTGAAGCACAGGAATCAATTCCAATGTAATTCGATGAAAACCTGCTTTTGAAAAATGTATTTTACAAATTTTGGTAATGGGATTATGCATGGACTACTTCCCTATATGCAAACTGTAACTATATTGAGGCCAGGAAGGTTAGATTTGGGAGATGCATTTTGTCTGGTGATTAAAGAAGAACAAGTTGAAGGTGCAAGCACCTTGTGAGGCCATGTATTGAGGCTGGCAGACAGACACCCCCCCCATTCTGATCCTTGATGGGAAGCTCTTGCACCCATCCTTCTATATTAAGGCAGACAAGCCTGATGTGAATGGTTCTATGAACACCTGTTTGTCAGACCTTGAGAGACTTTTTGCAATCCAAATTCAAAGGCTCCTCCCACCATATAGGACAGAGATTTTCTCTTATTTGTCCAGGTTTGCTGTTAGCTTATGTTAGCCATACCCAAGGCTCCAAGTATCCTCCTTTATCAGTTGTTTCCCAATGTTTCCCACATGCTTTGGAGCACAAGCTGAGAATCTAATCTATGTTGCAGTGCACCCTCACCACTTAATGGGAAAACTGATGTGGTCTGATGTGACTTAAATCAGCTCCAGACATAAAACTTAGATTAATGCAAGTAAACTGATTTCTGCACACTGTAGTCAAATAATCCTCAGGGTGATCTAGGAGATTTTTCTAAATGATCCTAATTTATTGCCATGTGTGATTATGAACACATGTGTGTGTTTGAGCACATGTTCCCTTGTGTTTGAGCACATGTTCCCTCAGTGGCTGCTCTTTTTGTATTGCCAATGATTTTTTTTAATCTTGGTTTGGCCCAGCTGATGGTAAATAGGCCTGACCCTGCCTACATGTGGGCCCTATGATGTCCATCAAGGGTTAAATGCAGACCAATTCCTGTCTGCAGGGAATGCACAGCACACTACCATGGGAGCTGCACTGGTAGAAAGATCAGGGAGGGGTTGCCTGTTGTCCTGCAGTATCCTCCTTCCTCTTCTTAGTCCTACCCTTGGCAGCAAGTGAGCCACGTGGGTCTCGAGCTGCTGCCCCAGTCAGCACTGAATGATGAATGCAAGAACAAAAATGAATGCTGAATGTCGTCAAGCCTGTCAAATGGGCACCTCCAGAGCAGGAAAGTTTGGACACTTCTTTGTTCAGCAACCCAGCCTGAAGTTCTCTCAGGTTTTGTCCAGTCCCCAGACCTGAAAAGACTGGAGTTCAGCTAAGCTTCTGCCCCTTGAGTCTGTATTGCTGCCCATATATTAATGCCCTCACCATTAAGGCAAGCTATGTGAGAGGGTGTCAGCAGTCTCATCCTATCAGTCTTTGCATTGTCTGTGCCTAGTTTGATATGACCTTCATTATGGTGTCAGTAGTAACTCCAGTAACAGGGGAGCTGGGGAAAAAACTGAGGAGGAGGCTGAGGAGAACAATGACAATGATGGAGAACATGCAAGGGGATTCTCAGGTGAAGAGATGCAGCCCTCGTTTACAACAGACTGGTATTGTTTGCTTGTCTGATCCAACCAACTTTCAGATACTAGGAAAAACTGCTTTTTAAAAGGATATGAATGATTTGATGCCATGAAAATAGAGGTAGTGCCTGGCTGTAGTCAATGGAAAGCACTGAGGAACCTTCCTAGGTAGAAAATGTTCTGTACTGAAGGTTTAGTTTTGGGCCTGAATTAGTCAGTGGGTTTTTGTTGTTCTTCTAGACGTTTGGCTTGATTCATTTGTGAGTGGCTCTTCTCCAAGAAAAATGTTATGCTGTTTCCATGGAATACACAACAAACTGGAAAGTTTTTTCAGGAGTTGATAATCCTACTTCCCTTGTATGCCCATTTATCCTCCTATGTGACCTAGTAACTATCTGTTAGCTGCTGGTACTGTATTTTGATCTAGCAGCCACCAAAAACACATGCATATAAACACTGTGTGCCATCTAGAAAATATGGACAACCTTTTGAGTTTAGTAGCATGTGAAATCCCTAAAGACGTAATGCCTGTCTCAAAAAGACACTTGGTATGCTCCATGTAAGTTCAGTCGGACACATGCTAGAGAAGGGAAGACCTGAAGAATAGTACAAGATGCAGGTTGGTGTCAGAAGGTCTGAAAGATTGTCACTTGATCCTGATACAGTACTACCCCTCAACAGGTTCAGTCAAGAACAGTCTGTACGTATTCCACTGCTGATCTTGCCAGTCTTGGTGACATTATCTGAAGAAATAATGAAGTGTAATTCCATAGTCTTGAGCTCTATCTAAAGAAAACTTTGTCTCATTATCTTGTACCACCCCTGTATGCAAAACCTGTAAGAAAAATTGTATAAGGCATTGAAGCCCCTCCTAATAGCAGAATATGGTCATGGTGGCTTATAAACCAGGATACAAAACTTCACTTTGACAGTTCTGCGTGTAGACAAGTCATCTGATACTACACAGGCATGACTGTTAAATGTGTGTTTTATTTCTGGATACCTGATGTGAAAAATGGAAGATACACAGCTTGAGCTCTTGGAGCTATACTCTGAGCTAGGACAAATACCCAGAAAGGAGTTCAACTAAATCATAAAAGACTAGGTTTAAAATCAGGACAGTTGTACAGAGAAATATTCTAGAATAGTCCTTATATTCCAAGTTAATACTGTCCCTTCTTATTCCAGAGCAGTTTCCTTGTCTTCTTGGGATGCCAGCACAGTTCTTTGCAGGACATGCTCATTTTGGAGTTGCTGTCATTGCAGTGTGCTGATTCATTAGGTTTTATGCACTTCTAAGGTTGTGCTTGCTCATCTTTGTCCATTAGGAGAACAAATTCTGTGCATCTTCCCTGACATACCTATAGCTGCAAAGCCACTATGTACGCAGGCAGTAATAGTGGGTCCTTTGGCTTGCACAGCAGATTTTGTGATACTGTCTGGCTTACACTGTACTCACTAAACAACTATGTGAAGGAGTGTGTGTGTATGGTATTCATTACTATTAAAACTTTATAGTTCCAGAAAAAGTAGAGGGGTTTCGCCTATCTCCTTGCTTTGAAGTGACTTCTGACTAGATTTCTGTCTATAACCTTGGATCTTAAAAGGAGGCATTCTTAATTCTCAGTGCACTCTGATGCTCACAGGCAAACTTAATGTCTCAACCCACTCAGTTGCCATAGAAAAAGGGAATCAGGTATATATCTAAGGGCTAATAAAGACCACTGGGATACTGCGTGAAGACGTTCTCTCAACCACATCATTCTCTGGAACAGAAGCTTCTACAGGGGAGAGCTATTTCAGATGATTGCTTCAGTGCCAATGGGAAAAACATAGGGAGAAAGTTTAAAATGGACTGAGAGGAAAAACATTTTCTTTAAACCTACTTGCTGAGTCTCTTGCATTCCACTATGAAACACTTTCTAACCTCCAGTCTTTTTAAAGCAAGTGTATGAGACAGCCCCTTGCCACATTGAGCAGAATGTTTTTCTACTTCTAACAGGAGCTAATGTGCTTCACACTTTCAAAAGGGTCTTGGTGTATTCCTGGGTTGGCTATCAAACATGCCAACCCTCTACTCCAAGGCAGTACCAATTGGCATGCTGCCACTGTTGGCATTTTCTCTTGCTAAGCCCCAGCGCAACTGATTTAGCAGTGACCAATGACTGTACTACAGTAGGCTGTGTGGTATCCAGACAATTTCACAGGGATACAGGGATGCTGATTTGCTCTTTAACACAAACATGCTTATATTTGGAATGCAGATAGGCCGTATCCAGTTGAGGCTACAAAAATGCTGTGTGGGAATTATTCATCCAGGGCCCCAGTGACAGCCCTTTCTCTTCTAGAAACAGGTATTTCCAAATGTGTGAAGGTCCCATCCTCTGAACTGCACCCACTTCCTAGCAGTGTAAGTCCCAATAATTTTATTTTTTTTTTTAGTTGCAGTGTTTGGCTAGATTGTGCTTTGAATGTGCTGCAGTGAAGGTACTTCAGGCCACCATGTCTTAGGCATATATGGGCTTGTGTGCCTAGTGAGTTTGAGAAGGCAGGAGGGAAATGTCTCAACAGTGATGTGGGAGGAAACGCAGGAACACTGGGGTATGTTGTGTAGGATGTAGTGAAGGCATCTGAGTAGTGAACTCTGGTTTCCCTAAGCACGACCATCCAGAGTTGAAGACTCCTACTGTCTTCAGGATTGCTTGTGGATAATGAGCTCTGTTGAGTGTCCATGGGGTGCCCTGTGAATGGACAGGAAACTTGACTTTGAGGATGCTACCAGAGATATTTGGGCAAGATGGTGAAGGTATGGGTGAAGAAACAACCTCGTTAGATAAAAATATTCTGATTGTTGGCTTCACCTTCCCTAGAAAACAGTTTTTCCCATATTCTTCTTTTCAAATATTTATCTGATATTGCAGTAGCCTCTCAAATGCTGTTTCTCAAACTGTGGTTTCTGAATGGCTGGTGATATCTGGATATCTCTAAGTGGCCAACAAAACAATGTGGGGGGGAACCCACATAAATTCAAGTGAAAACAGAGGTACCCTGTGTACATGGTAAATAGAATGAGGTGTGGAGGAAGGCATTTAAAGCTAAACCTGACTCTTTAGGGAGCACTTCAGAAATATTCTTCTTTTAATATATGATTATTATTTTTACATTAACATATACCAAGGAAAAACTAATCTGGAGGCCAAGGAGGTAGATAACATTTATTTTAGTGCTATCTACTTTTTCACCCACTAAATGCATTTACTCAGTAGCCCTAAATACATTCCACTCTATACGGTATAGGCTGATAAATCCTTTATTTCCTCCAAACCATTTTTACACAATTCTAACCCAAGCTGACATGCTCACATGTGGAGCCTCCCACTGCTGTGATATTCAACTGCTTAAAGTTCTGAAAGCATTTATCCTCCCCAGGAATTGTTGAAATAAAGATATATTCTAATAATTGCATTAAAGTGACTCACCTGAGGTTGTACAAGAAATCTGTGACAGATGGGAAATCTGAATTCAAGTCACTAGCTTCCAGAGTAAGACCTCTATTCCTTAATGACAAGTACATTAAGATATGGGCAACCCAAATAAATGAGGGCCAGATGAATTCAGATAGGCACTATATCACCTTTACATTACCCTGCACCAGCTGCTGTGTGCCTAAGTCTTTCCTAAAGAAGGAAGTTCACCTCCCATTTAGGCTACCTTGCGTGCAGTAAGAACATACAAACATATGGCTGTTGCCACACAGCAGCTAATAAACTATGGTGTGAAACTAAGAGCTGTCCCACAATTAGTTATTTGTGTAACATTCATTGAGCATTGTGTCGTACTTGCAAAGTAAAATTCCTTACACATATGAAGTGGGAGAACAAAACCATTCAGCTGGGCTGATATCTAAGCCTTCATTTGATCTTGAAGCCAACTGAGATGGCAAACCTGTCTCCAAAACTGGTGGCTCATAACATTAGTACAAGCAAATGACTTTCTGCTAACATATAAAATATACAGAAGCACACCAACTATACAAATGGTTTGTAAGAAAGGCAACAAAGACGACAACTCACAGAAAGTGTATTTAGGGAAAGCTTTTTAATTTTTTAGGACAAACATGCCCCTGAGTCATAACTACATTTAATTTCCATATGTTAGAAAAGGAGGAGAAAGAGGAGGAGGTTGCAGTGTAAACGTAATGGGAGGTTCCTCTAGTAAAAACTTCAGATGAGCAGTTGCTCCTTCAGGCATCTGCTTGTAGGATTATGCCAGACGAAAACTTTGCATCCATATGGTGCACTGAAAGCAAGGAATTTGTCAGTATACAAACATCAGCTGATTTTTTTGCACATCTTTTTGGTTTGCCTTCTAGCGAGCAGTAGAGAGAGACCTCTAATCTCTGTTGGGGGTTACTGGCTCTTACCACAATGAAAGAGGAAGCAGGAAAGAAGGTGGTACTATATTCTTTGGGGGCTAGGAGAAGTTGAAGTAGCAAATGATTAAGTGACTTTCCAAGGCCACACAAGGAGTGAGATTGTATCACTAGCCCTCAGGCTCCTATTTCCTAGTCTACAGGTCTCTCTGGTAGATATGGGACTTTCCCCATTTAAACTAGGATTGCTCTGTATAAGGTATCAAAATTTGAAAACTGCATCAATGCATCCACTGGATGGTCCAGATAACCTCCTGGCTACCTGTGCTCCTTATGGCACTCAAGGACATTGGCAAAGAATCAATCTTACTGGTCAACTCTGCAGAATAAGTCATACTGTGCTTGAGCACAAGTAGGCTGCACACCTTTTTGCTTTAGTGACTTAACATGTAGCCCTCTGAACTGAGGGACTTAAAGCTGCAGGTTCAGGTTGGTAGAGGTTTTCTAAAGAACACTCTGATCCTACAGGGGTTTTGATAAGGATGCTTTGAAGTACAGTGGTTTAACTAAAGTATTTGTTTCTAGTGGACAGGTCTCATTTTTCCTCTGGCTACAGTCAGATTAGGTTTTCTATGCTTTAGAAATTACTCCTAGGAATCTGGATGACCATATGAAAACAAACAAGCAGAAAACAACAGNCGCTTCCAAAGTTGTCAAGTGAATACAACACCCTGTGAATGGCTAACTGGACCACTGAGTACAGAACCCTGACTTCTAGATAAAGTGCTCTTGCAAAAGAAAGGATGCAGGCAGAAGCAGAATAAAACATAAGCCAACTACTTAAGAATCATGTTAAACTGAAGTGCAACCGGCCAGATTTTGCTTTTTCACTGACATCAGTTTGTATGGTCAACCTCTGTTGCAGAAGTTTCTAGATAATAGACTTTAAGACACAATTCATCCATTCAGTCTCAAGAAAAAACACCCCATATTGCTGTGACTGTGATGAAAGGCAAGCTCTGCCAGGAAAACAGACTTTTAGTGCCATTATTCATTTTTTTAATACTTGTGCTGGGACTTCAAGTGCCACTTGTAATGGTTTTTTTTCTTTGATGCAGACCTTTGAAATAGATTAATTCCAGAAGTTTTTTTGATATGTGGAAGCTCAATGCATATAAAATCATCTACATGGCTGACAGCCAGCTGCAGTCTTGTTTAGTCACAGAAGTATTGCCATCTCACTTGACTTTACTACAATTTTTTCTGACATTTGCTACCTTTGCTGCAGCCCTGACTGATGGCAGCAGACACTCTGAGACTCTCAGTTTTGTTTGAAAGCCTGTGTGTTCAGCCACCCTGATTATGCAGAAAAGTTTGAAAATGTTAAGCAGGTGTGTTCTGAAACCTCATACCAGAAAATAAATCAAAAGAATATTAACAGCAGCTAACTGAAAATATGAATTTTCAAGAAATTAACCCCCCTAAAAAATTAAATCCCTTTTGGGATTGGCAGTAGTGGTGGACTTATGTTCAGGGATGTGGTTGGTCCTGCTATTGTGGTACTTAGAAGTCTGGAGCTAATAAGGAAGAGGTTTCTTATAGGAAAAACATCAGCACATAGTTACTGCACTGTCAGGGTGATTTGCTCCCTGTAGCACAGGAACATAAGAAATGCCCTCCTGGGTCAGACTAGCAGTCCATTTTAGCCAAGTGCTTAGGAGAACCTGGTTATGGAGAGCAATCAAGCCTGGCTGCATTCTGTGGTCCACTTTCCTCTTTGAGAATTGTTGTATTAAGGATGCTACATGGCACATCCATGCACTCTACTTTCAAAATCCATTTGTAGATATGTTATCCATGAACTTGCATAAATCCTCCTTGAACTTGCTGACACTGCCTGTGTTTTAAAACTCCAGCATCTAGTTTCAGGATTTTGCTACTCACTGTGTAAAGAAATATTTGCTTCTGTTTTAAGCCAGTCTTACACTAGTTTCATTAAGCAGTCTTATACTGTAATATTCAATGAACTTTGCTCATTTTGGCCAACAACGTGTAAAGTCTGATATATCTTCCCTTTATCATTTGCTTTCTAATTGAGGAATCTCATTTTTTTTCTAGTGTTTCATTCTACAGCTACTGTTACATCCCCTTAACTTCTTATCGTCTCCTGCCTTGATTGCAAAGCAAATTCAGTCACAAATGACCGTCTCTTTTACTCTAGCCAGTCTTCTGAGACATACCTGTCCTGCAGAAGCACTTGCATAGCTAGGCATCACAGGAGTGCAGGAACTCCTTTTCACCTTCCCCTTCTCTTGCTCAATCTCCATAGAATTTTTTCTCTATCAGATTCACTTTCCACTTTTATAGCTTGTATTTGAGAACTTTAAGCATTTCTGTAAGCTTAACGAAGCTTTCTCTTTGCATCTCAGCATAGCATGGTGAACACAAAACTCAAAAATTATGGAAGTTTTCTCAAGATTATACAATAAATAGCAGCAAAATTAAGAACAGATGCTAGAAAAATGGGACCAAGGTCTCTTGTTGTCAACTACAGCTCACTGTGGTTCATTTCAAGATACAATTTCTGGATAACATTTTTATGTGACATTACTTCAGAGCTTTATACGAAACTGACTTCAAGATTCAATATTGAAATGTACGTGGATTTTTTTCTGGGTGCTAGTTAACTATGGGTGCAGGCACACTTGGACTTTAGAACTGTCATTCATTTCCTATGTGCATGTAAACGTGATCCTTATATTTGTATACATAATAAAACTCTTTAGCAGTCAAAATTCGCTGAGAGCACCACTGAACATTCATGTTAAGTTGCATGAATGTCACTGCAAGTCAGGTTATGATTCTCTGGGAGGTGCAAAGAGGCAAGGAGGAGCTCTCTTCCTTTATCATAGGAGGAAAATGACTGAACAGTCTGTTTCAAGTTAGTGAAGCAAATAACTTTTTTCCTTTCTAAACAAATTTTAAGCCCACTGCTCAAAAAGGTTCAAGCTCTTCTCAAATCCATCTGTGTCTCTTATTACACAAAATACAGAACATATTATGAGGGAAAACTTCCACGAAGAAATAGAGAAATAATGTGAGCAAATTTTTATCATTCATTATAGATGCAAAATTAATATGCCTAAGGTTAATATAAATACTGGTTTCATGCCCCTGCAAGCCATGGTGGAAACAGTGGCTCAATGAAGCTTTCAGAAAGCTTTGAGCTGGAAAAGTCTGACACAAAGGCATCCAGTGTAGAAGGATGCGTCCCCACACAAAGCTGTAGGACCCCCTTTCCACTGTCCTTCAGCAAGGGACATCTTTGAGGGAACAAAGAAAAGAAGAGGTAAGGAGGAGGCAGCGGAAATCCATCAAAAACCTCCTTTGTAACAGCGTGTAGAAAGCCTAGGCAAGAGAAAGGGAATTCCAGACCCTTAAAGTCCTCCTTACAGGGAAAAATGCTGGAGGGGAGGTTTGCTTTATCTAGCAGGTACACAGTCAGAGTGATTAACTTAACACTTGCATTGACCAGTGATGCTGGCCTAGGAACAGATTTTAGCAAATTTTTCAGTTCCACATTCTTCAGGGCTTAAGCGAACAACAGCGGAGTTTAATTAAGTTATCATGGCATATGGAATCAAGAAATACATACCTAGCCATGTCTTTTTTCTGCTGGTTGGTTTTTTTGTGGGGTGGGGGTTTTTTAATGTTTTTTGTTGTTGTTGTTGTTGGTTGTTTTTTTTGTTTGTTTGTTTTTTTTTCCTGAGTAACATAGAAACAAAAGTCCAAAACTGGTTAAACTCACAGAATTTCAGGGTTTTGTCCAGAAATTATTTGATTTTCAAGATTCTGCAAAATTGGCTTTATTCTCACTGGCACAACAGATTTTCCTCATGACAATTTCAGACAAGGTGCCATTCAAACAGCTTCCTTTGATACTGTAGCCCCGAAACTGAAAGCAGAGTGGGGGGAACTGGGGAAAGAGGGGAAGTTGCTTTAAAAAGAAATTTGGTTAAATTCACTTTGAGTGAACATGAAATTGAAGTTGCTCTTAAATTATTTTCCCCAGAGCTTGTTTCAGCAGCAGATGCACCCCAGAACACTCCTTTCATTCACCTGTTGCATTTGAGTGAAAAACCACAGTGGAAAAGGCGACCTGTCTAGTTGTGTAATAAGGCTGTGACTTAAGCCAGGTAATACTGAAGATAAGCTCATTTCTGTGTTGAGTTGTTCATTCTGTACACTTAATGCTCATCTGTGATGTGTCCCCACACAGTACATGTATTTTTTTATATAAATTTCCTAGTCAAAACCGTGCTAATGGTGTTAAGTGGTGCCTCTGTTGGTGGTGTGTTGAGCTTTGAGGGTGGGATGCTTTTCACCCCTAGTCTTAATAAGGTGACAGCAAATCCATTGGATGAGATTTACTTAAGATTCATCACATTGCTGCTCTTGCTGCAGTAAAGCAGGCTGTAAAATTCCACCAAAGCTAAATAACAGTGGCTGCTGAGCTGATGTAAATGCCAGTGCACGAACCACCCTGAACTTACCACTTGAGGCAGCTTAAACTGGAATCTCATGCTAAACAAAAGCTTCCTCGCTGCAGTCCGAGTGCTATATCTTGGGGAAGGCTTTTGGATTGCTATCATTTTTTTAAGTCTTATGGGCATTTAGCTAAGAAAAACACCCAGCAGTAAGATGAGCACCTAGAATTAATTTCATGCACTGACAGTACTCAGGGTATCAAAACTGCGTCCCAAGCTGCTCACTAGCCTCACTTGAACACTGCATTCCAGCTCTGCACTGAAAGACCTCTTTCAAAAAAATAAAAAATACACTCTGAGGCCATGAGGAACTGGTCTCTCAATTGAAAAGGATGAAAAAATAACTGTTCTGGAGCGGCTTCTATCTAGGACATTAGAACAAAATAGAAAAATAAATGATACCTTGATGTCCCTTTAGTGGCCTGTGTTTGAGAAGAGGTCTTATGAAGGCAAGCTTTTCTCTTTTAGCAGCTCTTCAGTATCTTAATTTCATAATTAGCCCACATAACCCTTGTCCTGTTTGAAAACTGGAACTTGTTTTGCAGAATTACAGGCTCTGCCTGGGCTACCCAAAAGACAGTGGATATGAGGCCGCAAACCCCAGCTGATAAAGTATATTTGAAGAGATAGATATATTCATATATTCATCTCCCCGTGTGTTTATACTTACTGTATTTAACTGACATTTCCTCCTGTACCTGTGAGGTAAACCTTAGCCCTGTAGTTTGGTTTAATTTTTGTACTGATGAGAGGTGCTGGCTGGCCTGACAGCCCTTGAGGCAGGAGACCTCCAATATCCATAGCTTAACCACCACACAGGCAGGAGACCTCCAATATCCATAGCTTAACCACCACACAGGTAGTGGCAGTAGCGAGATCTCCCTTTGCCAATGTCCTGCAACCCTGCCCGGTAGAGAAGCAACTGTAAGTGGGTGAGGCTGACTCATTCATTATTTCCAGTGGCACTGGATGTAAAAAAGATAGAGGGTGTAAAAAAACTCTATGAAGCCAAGCACGGATGAGAGAAAGGCTCACACTGACATGAGAGACTTAGATGCCAAATGAGGTGAAGTAACTGAAATTTTCCTACTGATCTGACGCTAGGAGCTACAGTTTTAGCTTCCAGAACTGCTTCCTGGGACAAATCCATTTTTGATAAATTAATGGAAGGACAGTCTTAATGATAAATTGCTGTTTGCTTCTGATTTCCTAAGACTTTTATCATAAGAACCCATGCACTTCACTACTTCAGAGTGACTCTGGGCCAGCAAAAAGGAAAAGGCAATAATGCTGGTGTGGACATTCTATTCCTTATGTGGCTCCTTGAAAAGAAAGATAGTCCTGTATCCAGATCTGGAATGATTCCCATAAGGATAAAATAATGAGGAAAAGTTAACTCACAGCTCCCAACACATGAAACACAACTTGGAACTTTCAGAGGCATTGCCTCACTACCAAACATTGGTATACTTTCACAAACATGGGAAAAGCATACCCTTGCTGACATGCTAACCACCACCCTCCACACCTCTCCCATCATATTCTGAGTTCTTGCTTTGGTGAATGATTATACTGGATACCATGTAGAGTGGCTGCAATAATATTTTTTTAATACGGACACAAGCTATTTTTTTTCCTAACTTTGTTCTTAGGAATGACTGTATTACTCCTGCAGCAGTCTTCCAGGAAAAAAAAAATAAAGGCAGTCTGAAGCAAACACCTAGGATGGAAATACCCAGAGTGAATAGTTAAATCTAAGCAAAGTCCTAAGAAACTCGGAGGGGGTTTTAGTACTGCCCAACTCTATTTAAGGCTACATTAAATAGTGTTGCTTCCAGCTCCACCTTTCAGACTGAAAACTGAGGTTTAGCCTGACAGATGATGCTCATCCTTGCCAGAGAAAGGGATTCAGGAGCTGCAGTGACTTCACTTGGACAAGTCAGCACTTTGAAGCGGCACAGCTAAGCAGTTCCTCTTGCTGAACCCGTGAGCTGATGCTTTGTGCGCTAATAACTAGCATTGTTGCATTAATTTAGTTGCCAAAGCTCTCCACAAACCACCTCTCTTTTTCACTGCTTTGAGCAGTATGAGCCAGGTTCATCTAGAAATATCCCAGAACTGTTGAACAGGAAAACACTGCAACTGTGGACGTGTCCTTGCTGTTCTGTCATAAGCAGCACTCTGCTAGGTCCTTGTATCTGGGAGGTGAAGATAGTAGGTTGTGGTCAAGTCTCTCTTTGTGTGACTGAAAAAACGAACATGCTGATAGTGGCAGTTTGAGCCATGCAAACAGCAGGAGCAGAGTCCTTGGTCCAAGAAGTCAGGGTCTAGATTGAACTGGAGAGGTCTGGGCTGGACTCTTGGCACAGCTACCACCTTAGTTTCAGTTGCTTCACGTCTTTGCCCAGTGCTTGTCCACAGTATGTGAAATATGTGCTACTGCAAGAATTTTAGTGCTGTGCTATTTGGAGTCTATTACTGTTGCAAGGCAGGGGTGGAAAAGAAATTTGAGCTATAACTTTTTTCTGAACACAAAACACAGTACCTATGACTGAGGAACTAGCATACCATGCTTCTCCTAGGGTCTGTGGTTTTACCCTTACATCCTTGCTTTTAAATGGTATTTTGTCTTTCAATTCATTCTAATACTTTCTGAGACAGTCTGTTAGTACTGGGTGTGGGGACACCCCAGACTCCTTTTCTCCCTCAGAGGTGCCATGGAGGGACAGTGTGCATGGTCCAACACACAGCTCAATCTGCTCTCCAAAGACCTGCTCCAAAGCCCACAGAAAAACACATGCTTTTCCATTGATTTTTCATAGACTTTGAATTGATCTCCAGATGTCTGTCAACTCTTCTTAATTGTGGAAATATTGCCATGGAAACTAAGTAATGATGTCAATTCGAAAGAGACCCAAATCACTATTTTTCTGGAAGGGGCTAAAGAAAAGTCTCACTGTAAATCCCTGCAGATTCTCTTGGATCAGTTTTGCTCAAGTCCCTGGAGAGGCTAAGGCTGAGAAAACTTTCTCTTAATTGAGAGACTGGAAATAAAATCCCAAGACAATTACCTTCTCACCCTTCCCTCAGCAAGTGCTTTGAAACTTCTGCTTTTCAAATCTCCCAGAGCTGTCTCTAAATAAGGAGAACCTTCTTTCAGCTGGGACCTCCCTAGCAGATTATTACCTCTAACGACAAGGAAATAGTGCAGAAGTAGCGGCACAAACAAGCTGCAATTCAGACTGTTTGAAATCAAATATTATCTATGTATTAGCCTCATTCCATCTGTGAGGGCCAAAGCATCTGTTCAGGGCACTGTGCAAGGTTATTTAACCAGGCGTTTTGTGGAGTCATGAATTAATTTAACCAATGATCTTTAATTTCCCATAACTAATGTTATTCAGCTTTGCAAATAATCCAATGAAATTTCCATCTAGTTTTGAAGAGCTGTAACTAAAGCTCACCTTTCTGTGACATTGCTTTTTCATCTTCCAAGAGTGTTAATGTAGATTTTTCTTACTAAAACTGTCTGCTTCTAGATTTACCCCACCCCCAGTATGCGCAGGATCTCCTCTGTGCAAGCTCATAGTTTCTTTGCCAGTATCTTTTCAAATCTCACACTCTGGTCAGAGCTAAACATATTAATGTTAGCAAAAGTCAGCAGAAAGCTCTTTATTTTTGTTCTGATCTTCATGTGAATTTACAGAAGAAATTGTATCTGTATTCTATTCCACATGCTCCTGTTAATCCTTATTCTCGTAAATAAGCCACTTCTGCAAATTGTGCTGCTCATTTTAATGAGTTGAAATGCATAACATTCGCAAGTTCTCATTAACACTCTCGTAGCACAGTCCAAACACTGACTCAATGCTTTCAATTTGGTGCCATAAAGTTATATGTATTTCCTATTTAACAGAAGTTACATAATTTTGTTTTTCTCTTAAATACTATAAATGCATTTCATAACTGTATTATGAAAATAGTTTGTTACAGAATGAAGATGGGGTTCCACGTGGTTAGATGGCGTGTAGGAACATCAAGATACATAGAATGCAAACTCAGTTACTAAGACAAAGGAAAGCTCAAGTGGTCTAGAGGGTAGGTTCATGACTAGAGAAGTGATTTAGCTCAAAGGGAGGAAAAAGAGGTCATTAAGCACCAGGAAAGAATTCTTACTTTAATATAATCTTGGTCAACAAGTTCATATTATTCAAGTCAGGAAGGGTCACTGCATTGTCACCTACTCTGACCACCTTGCAACAAAGGATGTAAAATGCTGGTCATGGGGGAAATTATTTACTAAGAAATAAAATCCTAGGGGGATCATGAGTTACCTAAAATTGAACAAGATCTGCACAAGACTAGAACCTTATACTGTCTCTCTAAGCACAGAGATAGTCCACACATATATACATCTTACTACCATTCAGTTACTCCAGCATTATTTAATGTTGAAGAATGGTAGCAGGTGCACCTTTTGCCCCACCTTGTTTTCGTGTGATGCTTTCTGGAGTGTGGGATTTAGGTTGTTGTTTTTTTTTTCTTGTTTGTTTGCTTGGTTGTTTTTTTGGTTTGGTTTGTGTTTTTTTTTGGGTGTGTTTTTTTTTTTTAGAATAGCTGAAAGCTAGCAGCACAGGCACTTTGCTTACAGGAATCAAACTTTGATCTCTTAGGTCACGTACTACCACTTTTACTGGGACTTGCTCCTCAAAGCTTGCAACCCAACAAGGAACTATCAAATGTCACTCTGTGCTCAAAGCTTTAGACAGGTATGTTTTTCTAGAGAAAAATATTCAGAATTAAAAAAAAAAAAAATATATATATACATGCACTTTGTTCTCAACTACAAGAGCAACTTCATCTAGACCATCCCTAAGACTTTCTCTCCAGAAACTGTAGAGGCATTGTTGGATTTTGCCTTACAAAAGAGACCCGTGTGCACAACTTCTCTCACTTGTTTAGTACTCTGGGAGGCACACCAAGCACCCTGTGTTCATGGCTGGATCAGAAAATTTTTTTCTGATCCAAACAGTTTGGGATCTGAGAGTGCCTCTGCTATCAACAGGTTCAAAGAGTTCTGAAATATCATATGAAATATGCCTTTAGAATGTCACAGGAGTGTAGAGACTCAACTTCTTAAGTCAGCTGTTATTGTGCAATTCCAGGATTTCTCTGTTCACTTTGATTTAGTAGTTTTAACACATGATATCAGTCTGCTGATGGTTGGAACTAAAGACTTTTTTCCATCTTCTGTACTTTCCTGTCTACAAAACACAAAAGCATCTTAACCTTCACCAAGAGCAATGGTATTAATAGGCATGAACAAAAAATGATAGTGCACAGTCACACTTCAAGGTGTCTTAATCACAAACATATTTCCTAAGCCCTGTTTCACCACCTGCTGTTGGCGATGGTATCTTCTCTGCCTTTTTTTAATAATGTGAATGTCAGCTACTTCTTGTGCAGAAACTACAGGCAGGATCTAAGGTGGCCATGTACTGTTTTAACTTGTCTGTGAAGGTCATTCCTTTCTGTTGAGTGCCCTGCTTTTATTTGCAGCCAGTCGCTGTCCATGATGCAGCACTGAGAACAAAAAGTAATAACCTGCAGCACTCTGATGTGCAACAACGTTCCTTGATGGTATTGAAATTTTCACAGCTTACTAGAAAGTATCATCCAGTAAATGTTTGGCAATTGAAGAAATGTTAGAAAATGAGCCAAGCAAAATTATATTAGGTGACTAAAAAGTCTTTTAGATACAGACCTTATGTGAGGCGAGATACATGATGTTGAACGTTAAATTAGTCCTAATGATACTGAAGCTTTGTTCAGCTGGGTCTAGGGACCTCCTGCAGACAAATTATCATAATTTCATACCTGTAAGATGCTGAAACTTAAGAAATTGCTTCAGGCTCATTCTGCATTTTCCACAGTCTGCTTCTTGCCTCATCTTCAAAGGGCTGCCAAACTAGCCTGCTCTAGAGCAGATGCCTCTTGTACCATGCAGATCAGAAACTGCTCATGACTACAGAGCTATATAGGTCAGATCATATATAGGTCTTTACAGATCTATATAGGTCAGATCATCATAGGTGCTATAACTACTTAGGAAATACGAACTTTATTGAGGTTTTGGCATGAGAAACAAAATGGGATAATATCCTATATAATTTGGTGGCTTATTCTGTAGAGGGGGACTAGGAAAACAGAACAGCAAAGCTTCTTACCTCTGAATCCAATGTGTTTGCCTTTTCAAGCAGGGAAGAGTGGAAATAGTTCATAATCTTTTTGTTGAAGCCTTAGAAGTCTGCAGAGCTATACATAAGAGCTCTCCAAACTATGCAAGTATTTCTTTTAGCACAGGCACCCAAATTCCTCCCAACATCCACTGTGTGAATTTCTACTGTTTTTCACCATAATGGTGCTGAGTTAAAACTCAAGTGACTCTTTCATGCTAGATCCTAAAAAGAAAATCAATGAAGAAAACATTCATACTGAGTATGTTTAAAATAGTTTATTTTCATGAGAGAGGCTTTGTTGTTTCAGATGCCAGGTTAGAAATTGCAAAAAAAATCCTCAAGAAATTACCCAAGTGATATTGAGGAAGGATGGAAGGGGGTGGTGAGAAATAGACTGGTTTAATTGCACTGAACACTAACAGAAGAGTATTCTTGCATGAGATGTACCCCTTTGGGATTAGCATGGGTGCTGGAGATTAATTAAGGCAAGATCTTAGCCAGTGCTTGCTTTTAATTTCAGTGAGGCAGTATCAATTGCAAAAGGAGGGTGGTCAGCTGGTGTTTCCAGGACAGGACTGTTTCCCTCTGAATGGGTCTGAACCATCTTAGTTGGTTAGTCACTTCCTTTCAAGCAAAAAATGAGCCTGGATTGCGTTTTGTGCTATCTACTTTTGCGTCATTTACTTTTCATGTCTTACCAGTACAGCTCATTAACGAATTCTTCCTCTGTTGACAGTGGGGTGAAATTTAGTTTAAACTCTTCACTAATCACATCTCAAAAGCATGTTTTTTTTCTGTTCAGTTTAGACTGTTTTCCATCTATGGCCAACCTATGTTCATTAGCCTCTAGCTGGATTATTCACAGACCTACGCCTATTTCTTTAGGCACAAATTCAACAATAGGACACAGTATATGAATATTTGATAATTAAAATACAGTATGCTGTTTCCTGGATAAAGCTGTCTCTTGTTGTCTTTGACCTCTCTGCCTACAGCTCTTCAGAAGCAGGTGTTGTTCTTTCAGGATACTGCATCTTTATGGAAAAAATTGCTTTTCTCTCTGTTCTTGTCATTTTATCAGTGGATACAAGGTCCACATCTGTGGTTACACTTGCTAGGATATTAATTACAAGGGGTAGCAGTCCTCCCACTTTAGGGAATTTGTTGACTGTTTCAACTTCCCAGGAAACAAGGTAAATTTCTCAGTTCCCTCTTGCAGCAAGGGGAATGGTAATTGTGTGGGCATGGGCACAACAGCAGGAGTTGGGCAGCCTGCTTCACATTCCCGGCTTTGTGAAGAAGCTTGTTTGGTGAGATCCTCAGCTGAGGTAGGAAAGCACCCACTGACAGACTGAGTACAAGACTGCATGGCACTGAAGGGCATTTTTTCTAAATAAATACATCAGACACTGATACTCTTCTCTACTCCTCTTAGATAATCTTGTGACCTACTCTGCTCCCTGTAGGCAAAGGTCAACTTTACTTAATTGGAAATAAATTACCTGAAACTTTGCCTGGCAATAGATCTAACAGACAAGGACTTGTGGAACAAACCCATGCTGTGAATCACTATTAAATTATTTCATATTGGAACTTGGCCTGGATCAGAACGAGCTCCAGCACATGTAACCACAAGCATCCAGTGGGGTTATGCAGTAGTGCTTGGCATCACAGATTCTGCCACTGAGGCTGGCTAATACAAGGTGGTTGTTTTTGGACTCAGACTCCTATGCCCCACATATTGTAGAATATGGGGGTTTGGGGGTTTTGCTTGTGGGTTTGGTTTTGTTGTTTGTTTGGGGTGGGAGGTGGGGGAGTGTTTGGTTTGGTTTGGTTTTGGTTGGTTTTTTTTTGTTGTTGTTGGTTTTGTTTTGGTGGTAGGTTGGTTGGTTGGTTGGTTTGTTTTTATTGTCCCCATGGGCCTAATACTACATTCTTCTGTGGTGACTCCCCAGTATATTTCTATTTAATCTGCAGTCCTATTTCAGTGAAGAAATAGTCCACTCTGATTTTTTGGCTCCTCTATGCTTTCTTGCACTTTCCTGCTCCAAATGTCAGACTTGAAATTCTCACTTGTAAAGCTCCTCAAGGGCACAGGTCAATTGCTGGGTAGGTCAGGAAAAGATCATGGTTGACAGTTCTGCACAACTGTCTTCCACAACTGTGGGCAGTGGGATTTTTGTTTCTCATGGTAGGCACAGAGGTAAGCCCCTGACAAAAGCAGCCCTCTAGAGTAGGGTTGTGCAAATCTGTGTTAGATTATATTATAGTTATATTGAGAATTGGATGGCAAATATAGTTGTTTGAAGGGGAGAAAGAAGGTAAAGACATGCTCCTTTTACGCATGTGGTCCTGTGACTCAAAATGAAATTAAGTCCTACTGGGTAAGAAGTGAAAGACAGGATTACCAAATATGTTTCTAATGAAAATATGTTATTTCAATGTTTTATTTTGCTCTCAGTAAAAAAATGGCAGTGGATAAGGGTCATAAGGATCCACAGGGCTTATAGGGGTTGGGGCTTAGATGCTGGGTAACAACTGCCTGCCTGGGAGCCATCTTCAGGCTGGATCTTAGCAGCCCTGGCCCTGAGGAGAAATCGTGAAGCTTTTGCAATGCCTGAGTCACAATTCCCTTGGTGACTTGAAGCTCTTGGGCTCCTCCTTCCTTCACCTCAGTTTCCATATTGACCACTTGAGAACAGTCATAGTAGCATGCCTTGCAGGAGGGTCATGGTGGTGGCCCTTGTTCCCACAGCCCTCTGGAAAGCTAGAGTGCTGTTCAAGTGCTAAAGAAATTCCCTCTCTGGGAGAGTATATCCTGTGCACTCTCCAGTTGTATCTTTCCAGCTTGAAAACTTTTCAAGCCACTTATCTAAACAATTCCCACACAGAAATGTCTTGCTGCCCCAGGCCTTTATTCTTGATTGTCTGCAGCTTCCTTTCTGCCGACCCCTGAGCAGCCACAGCAAAACAACCTGTGAACGTCAGGGGCTTCATATGCTTTCAAAACTGGACTTGATGTTTTCAACATATTCTCTCATTTTCCTGTGTGCAAACTACTGTCTAACATTTCTGGAAAGGCAGCTGGAGACTCCAGCCAAATTCTATGGCATTTTAAAGCTGCACATATGTTTAATATATCTACTACTTCCTTCCCCAGGGCTTCATGCTTCTCTTGCCATTCATCTTTTCATACTGTATGCATAGAATATGAGTTATCTTCAGCGTCACTATCATAATATATGTCATTTCCCAACACCTACATGGCAAATCCATTAGGAACTGTAACAGATGCAGACTTTCTTCAGCAGTGTGAATGCTCTACCTGGTGGAAACAATCATGAAAAGTACTTTTCCCATTCAGAAATTATGAAAAGGTGATAGAAGCAGTTGCCCCTCCCTTCTCAGGTGTTTGGTTTTTTTACTCTGGGAAGGGGTAGGAGTCAATGAATTGGGGGACCTGGTTTAATCTGAGGCAAAGAAAGAAATGCTAGTTCAAACAGCAGTCCAGGTTGAGAGCCGGTGAGGTGGGAGGCCCATAAAGAGTGGCAATGGGGAGCACTCACAGCAGCACCCCACAAACTACATGTGGAATATGAAAGAAAGGCCAGGGTTGCCTTCTGCCAAAGTTGTAATGCTGCCTCTGGAGCAGCAGGTAGGATAAAAGACTGTCAGTAATACTCATCAACCACAGACTTGGAAGAAAAGCAGCAAATGGATGAGGATGCCATAGTTTCCCTGCCCACTGTTATCTTGCAAAAATTCTTCCACTATCCTGTTCAATACAGTGTTGGGAGTGTCTGTCAGGCATGCAGTGAGAGGGTATAAACACCTTCAGTCAATAGCAACTAATGACAGCCCTGTAACCACAGCTCAGCTGAAGCCTAAAGCATTTTCTTGGTCCTCCTACTTTAAGGCAGTGTTAGTTTTTCATATACTTATTTATTTTTGTGGGCAGTAAATGTAAAAGGTTTATGGATGACACAAAGATAAATGCAGAAAAAAGAAAGTTTGCTTAGGAAATACAGACATAACTTGTTTCTCCTTCTCTGCTACAAAGGAAAAATAGTTGAATTTACCCACTTCTATGACCAAGGCTGGCTCTGACCACTGCTTCCCTTTTTAAACTGTGTGAAGCTGGCTTCACATAATGTCTATCTGGAGCAGTCAAAGCACTGACCATCCTTAAAGTCCAAGCTAAGAAATGGTTTCCAGGGCAGTAAGACCTACTCCAGAGTGGTTGGTTGTTCATTGCCATTTCATAGTCAGCCCACCTGGATTTCATGCACTGAGCCTTTAATGATGCACTGACAGTGTGGGCAAAGAGTAATGAAGAATTTGGAGATGTGAAACAGACAGGAGGAAGCACTAGATGAGAAGGATTAGAAGGCAACAGTAAATACAAAGTTTTCATGTAAAGCACAGAGCACAAGTAATTCCACCATACGCAGACTTTAGGGTATGTGTACTAAGCTGGCAAGGGTGACAGCTGAGAAAAAAGTGAAGAAAAAAAATGTGCACAGAAAGGGGTAGGCAGGGACTCAAGATAGCAGGGAGGTAAAGAACAAATCTGTGGAAGAATAAAAATCTTAGCATTTCTGAAAGGACCCATTAGGGTCAGCAGCCTGGGAGATACCAGTGCATTCAGTGAGCCGTTGGGGAACGGCAGACTGACCAAAACACTGCAAAGCTTTGCAGTAAGCTGGTGAAGGATTCCTGGAACCCTGCCAGGAAGATTTTTGGTTGTCTTCTGCAATGGCTATAGGCAGCAGAAGTGGGCAGGATGGCTATCTTATCAAGACAAGAGATGCAGGGGGTAGCTGGGAGCAGGCCTAGAGAAAAATCTGTGCTCCACATATAAATCCTGAATCCTGTCATTCCTTCCCCAGTAATCACACAGCAGGCTATATTTAGCCCAACCTAAACAGAAACAAAGAACAGCAGGACTAGTCTTAGCTCCAACAGCTGCCACCAGCTGCTCAGAGGGGATGCAGGTAGGGACGATGTCAGATGTAGTTAAATGAGATGGAACCGGGAAGGCAGCTATGCTTGAATGAACAATGTTGGCCTTTGGTTAGAGAAATTCTGTGTTTTATTATTTCATGGTTAGCCAGAAGGAAGATTAAATGTCGAGCAGAGCATGAATGCTTTCTACTCCAAGGGCAAGGCTAGAGTGAACCACGGACACGCAAATAAGCAGGAGAAAGGAAGGTGGTAACAGACGTGAGTAGACCATCTTGCCCCTCAGAGCAAATGCTTGTGTGTCTAGCTCAAGTTCTTGGTGTTCCCTCTATTTAGTTTTAGCATTTCAAGAATCAACAAATGCACTTTTTCAAAAGTCCAAGACAGACTGTTTGTCTTATACGTGCTGACTAAAGCCTTGTATCTCTGTGGTGAGGCCCATGGGCCTTTTCCAGGCAACATGATAGCCAGAGGTCCTGCTGACACCAGCAGGGCCCTGCACTTACCTGATGTACACCCTGCCTTGGGTCCAAAACTGCACATGTGGGGTCACTACAACAGCAGCCCCTTTCCTTGCTGGCAGGACAAGGACTCTCAGGGTCACACGTTCATGAGTGACAAGAACTGCATAGCATCAGTGTCATCCACTGGACAGGAGTGTGGAAAGGTCATGTTAATGCAACTGGTTGCTTGCAGTATTACCTGCTCCAGGTGGGCACATTTGTATGCTTGCTTTGGGAGAAGTCATCACAAAATCTCACCCAGAGTGACCCAATCACTGTTACTTTTCTACTAGTACATACATATATCCCTGCAGAGAACCTTCAGTGAACCTGACCCTGGCTGAAAAGTGCAAAACTAGAGGATGTAAGAAGTGGGATTTAGTGGGTACTTTACCAGCAAAATGTTATTGGACAATTAATATAGTGGGTGTTGTGCTTGATCACTGAATAATCACTTAAGCATCTGGTCATCATTGCCATTCTTAAGAACAAAGGAAAAATAAGCAATTGATCACTAGTATTAAAAACCAACCAAACAAAAAAAAATAACAAATTCCACAGTCTTCTTTGACCCACAACTTCTGGATTTCAGAGGCACTTTATTACAGTAATCCTTCCTAGATACATCAGTTGGTAGAGCAAGGACTTTGGAGTTTTTGTGGTAGCTTTCCCTGCCTTACTAGAAGGGCTGTGAGCTTCATGACTAATTGCTCCTTAAAAACTCATATTTCCTCCTCAAAAATCCCTGAAATGAAACTAGTGGGGGGAAAACATATGAGCAGGGATTTGTGAAGTAAAAAATCACTTTGAAATGCTTTTTTCCCTGGTAAACCATTTTTGAAGGGGTGGAGGAGGTGCTGAAATCAATTCTATTGCCCAGATGACCAAACCTTGCAGCTGGGAAGTGATCCCTGATTTCAGACATATCTCCAGTTAACAAAACCAAAACGCGGATTTGTTGTAGGCCTCTCTGGATTGGCTGTTGCTTGAATTTGTTCTGTAGGAACTTTCAAATCCAGGTATCTTTCTTCCAGGTATATTCCCCCATCCTGGGTTAGAAGGGGAAAATAGCATAAGCCAACAGATACAAATCTACACCTACTCGGGACTTTCCCAACTGTGGCACTAAAATGACTGAAGTTGGTGAGATCTTGACTTTCTGAGATGGGACAGGCTCTTTGCAGGATATTTACTCACTTTATCAATTACCCTCTTGCCCAATTGCAAACATCTGAGCTATTGCTTGATCAAAAGGTGACAACAGCCCTGTGTCTCATGTCTCACATGATTGCATAAGAAAACGATTTGCATAGCTGCCTAGAAGCAGACAGATATTTATGGGAGGGAGTCAGGGCTGTGGGAGCCTTAATATCTTATCTTTAGTATGCTAAAGCACCAGTAGAAGCCACCCGCACTTCCATGTCACATACCACAGCTGAAGCTGCATGGCCCATCCAGACAGAGGAGAACTGCAGCTGTCCATAGCTGGGCACACCATACACACTCTTGCAGAAACTTGGGAGTATTCAGCCTGGCACACACACAGCAAAAAGGCACATTGGCAGCACCTGCTGCAGATGGACCTTTTTTTTTTCCCCAAATATAAAGGCTCCTAAGCAGAGGTATTTTGAGCATTCCTAGTCAACTAAATTAGGAGTTGGAAAAGTATCAGCCATACAGTGCTATCCAGTACATGCCTTTTTTTTCTTCTCCTCCTGGTTCCTACATTTT
This sequence comes from Chloroceryle aenea, assembly GCA_013399075.1. Classification (NCBI taxonomy): domain Eukaryota; kingdom Metazoa; phylum Chordata; class Aves; order Coraciiformes; family Cerylidae; genus Chloroceryle; species Chloroceryle aenea. Next base: position 551,989 of record VWZY01002270.1, read on the forward strand.
CACTCCTCTTTAGCTTTCTGGGCACATACTGTACCTTGTGATGACATAGAAGAACAAGGCCTTTAAGTCTTTATTAATTGTTACTACTGTATTTTTAAAAAGAGCTATTTAGGAAATTCTAACTTTTGCTGCTGTAGCAATGAAGCTGTAGGATTCAGAAGAACAATTTAAATGGCAATGTTTAAGCAATTCAATTTTAATTCTCTGCTCCTTTTGGAGATAAAGTCTCATCCCCCCAAAGCCATTTGACTCTGGCTCAAATTAGGAGGTGCAGCCCTGTTATCTATAGCAGGGCTTAGGAATGTTGCTTCCCACCCACGGAGTCTCCTTCCCAAGTGACGCAGCAAAACACTCCTTGGCTCAGTCAGAGCTCCTCAGCTGCATTTTATTCAGCTAGTTTAAAGCAATGTTTATGTAACTTTTATACAATGTGAAGTAGGTGAATAAAGGTGCATCCAGTCCACTGTACAAGAGCAGATTGTGATGCTTGCACCTGATGAGCTTGCCCAGATGAACATACTTACTCTACTCAGTGCAGTTTGGAACTAAGTACCTTACTAGAGCACTCTTCTGTACCCCTTTCTGAATTGGTTTGCTCCTCCTTTTCTATTTAGGTTTACATTAATAAAAAAACAACCAACCAAACATGACAGGTGAGTTGATTAGCAATTCTTCTGGCCTTCTCCGGCCGGTAGGAAGAGACGTGGTAGGGAAGGAGAACAATGAAAACCTGACACTCAGACTTGCTGTTCCCACATTTGTTTTTTATATCTCTGAACCATGGAAACTGGACAAGCAGCAAGAAAAGTAGAGAAAAGGTTTGTTTTGTCTAGCTTTAACTTTTCTTTGAGATGCTATCACTATTCTGATTTGTGAACAGTGTTCTGGTTTCTCACCTGATGTTTGGGAGAGTTTTGGATTAGTCAGAAGGGAATACTTAGTAGAACAAGGAATTTTGCACCTCATTAAACAGATGTCGAGCATTAATGATGAGATTAGGAGGTTCCTCAGCTCTCAGTAACAGTTCTGTTGACTTTCATGGTGCATGAGGGACAGCTTTAATTCTCCACGTCTTGAAGCACAACACTTTCTTCATAGTTGTTTTGACTCACTGATCCAAAGTCCCAGTCAGGAACTGGAAGAGGAATATCTCCAGGATATTACAATACATGTCTTTAATTTCACAGATGCTTTTAGGTGGAGAAGCCACTTACAGACTAAGAACTTAGTTCCTGGCTCTTCAGCAAATAAAGATGAGCCAGGAACACAAGTCAGTGACCATAGTTTGGCATGACTTTCTGGCCACTACAAGGCCTTCTCATCCAAGGTCTTTTTTTCATTGCACGTATCTATCGCGCTCCAGCGTTCTGCCACGCATTCTTGCTTCTCGAGTCTGGCTTATCTCTCAGCTGTCTGGCCAAGCCCGTAGCAGTAACCTATGGCTACAGGACCCTGCCTCAACAAAGTATTACAAACGGGTCACAGGGATAGTGAATTACAGAGCTACACTAAAAAAAGAAAGACAGTTATAACACTAATATAGCAGGGTGCTTACCCAACAAACAGTCACAGCTGTCTGGAGACTGCTTTGTGTCCAGCTCTGCTTTTAGCAAAGGTGTAACAGCACCTCCACAGCTCCTACTGTTGCTACTGCTGGCTACAAGCAAAATAGGTATTTTCAGACACGCACACCCCCTCCCCTACACACACATACACACACACACACTTATTTCTCTGGAGTTGGCTGAGCTGTTGAAACTGAATCCTTTTATGGGAACATACAAGAGGGGTTTTCATAAGCAAGCTGGAGATTCTGGAAGGCACAGCTGCTGCTCTGTTGAGGTAGCTGACAGCACTCTGTAGTTTCTCCACTCCCTTAAATTCACCTTGTTGTGCTGCCCACTTACTTGCTCCTTCATTTCTACACAGATCCACACTCGTGGTCACAGTCAAAACGAGAGTGCCTTAAACATATTTTATGTAATATTTCTTCGCATGTCAAAGGGAAAAAAATGAGAAAGGAGGAGAACTCTGAAGGACTAGACTGTTTTTTATCAGCTTTTCATTAAAAAATTTCCCCCATCCAGTTCCAAGATTACAGGAAAACTTTTAAACATAAAATCATAGTATAGTGAAGTCTACAAAAAGGATACAATGGGTAAAAAAGGCTCTTGTTGGTGAGGCATTTTAACCGAGCACTTAAATGGTAGTTTTGTATTTTTTTTAATATAAGCTCTCAAATTATTAGGAATATCAGGGAAAGGGGATTTTTTTAGTGTTTGAATTTTCTGTCAAATGCTTCAACATCTTTATGCATTATTTTGAATCCAGCAAAAAGACTGAACAGAAACCATTAACCAAATGTAAGATGAATCAAAAGAAGAATCACTGAAGTTCCTCCCAAAATTTGGACAGGATAGTGAAATATAAACACAAAAGAGGGGTGGGGTGAATGCAGCAGGGGAGAAGGAACAGTTTAAACTTATCCCAGTATATTATCAGCATTCCCTTAGGGAATTTTTTCAAACAGGTAGAATTTAATCTGCATTGTCTTTGTATAAGCAGTATAATCTCTAACAACCTCTGCCTCACATACGCTTTTTTTCCTGAAGGCTGACAGAGCTACTTCACTGATAGTGTTCTGGTAAAATACCTTCTGGAAAAAATGTTTTTATAAACAATGTGTTCTGAAGTTAATAAGACTATAATATGTTTACAGGCCAGAACCTTGGCACTTCTAATACAAAAGTTACTTCAGGGAACTGGAGCTGGTTGACAGCATCTAAGAGTCTTGCCTAATGCTAGTATGTCCTACCTCCTAGCTTCTCTTGTGCAGATTTCTCTGTAATAAATAGTATCTTAAAATTCCCAAAGGGGTGCAAGAGCATGATTAGAGTCAGTCTCCTTATTTCCTCATCCCCGTGGTGCAAGCACATGTCAGAGTGGTCCTGAAGCTGAGTTAATGCAACACCACTGAACTACCCAAGAGAGCTTGAATCATTACACACCTTGTCTCACCAAAGGAAAGGTTGTCTGTAGAAATGGATTTTCACATTCATGCTTCCCCCTTGTGTTTCTGCCACAGGAACTCACCAAACTATGTTTCTTTCTCAAAAGTTCTCTCGAAATGCAAACTTTACACATCATATTTCCTTGGTTTCCTGGTAAATATGTAAATCCAAGAGAGCACTAAGAATAAGTTGCTGAGTCTAAAATTTCCCACTGAAATCAACCAGAAATTGCAGCTATTATAGAAGTCATCCAATATTTAACAGAGGATCTGATCTTGGGAAATTGGGCATAAAACAAAAATACCTTCATCTAGCATAAGCTCTGAAGAGGCAAATTAAACATTGCTAATTCTGTTCCAATGAAAAAGAGGAATCCTGCCACTCACTTCGTGAGAAGTGGGATCAAGTTGTGGGGGGAAGTTGTTGTTGGGACTTTAAATTAAAAGTGATAAAAGTATTCTGGAGAAAATAGCGTGGAAAGCAAGAGAGAACTCTTGGCCTGATCCTGGTCTCTCTGACAAGAACAAGGTCACAGCTGTTATTTTATACAAAGAGTTTCTCTACACAGAAGAAGCAAAAAGTTACCTGATGACAAGTAGAAGAAAAAAATCAGACAACAAACATACCTGACTTGCCCACGCCAGCTCGACCGAAGATCGCCAGCTTCACTTCTGCACTCTTAGCCATGCTGGAAAGAATGGAGCGGTGACAAATTCACTCAATTATCAAAACTGAAGCAGAAGAAGTTCCCAGCTCCTGTCTTCAGCTTCACCGTGTCATTGTGACGTCAATGCAGAGCCTGGGGAAGAACACCACAAGGATGGAGCTGAAAGGAGCCAGGCTCTCCCTCAACCCCCCCCTTTTTTCTTTTTTAAATAGTCATGAGAATTGATGCTACGCTCCCACTTCTACATTGCAGTAACAGCACTAACACATTTGGCACTGTTCAAGCAAAACCTGCCTTCAGCTTTCTAGCTCTTGGTTTTTTTCACACTGACACCGTAATACTGCAAAAGGTACTTAACAACTTAAAAAACCCAAAGTACCTAGGTTCCTTGTTATTTCTTTCTTTTTTCAGAGAAAATTATTATATTTACTGTATTTGCCTGAATTAGTTTCTGTAGCATGTATTTAAAAGCTACTAGCCCTCAGTAATAGTGTCTGCAGACAGCTGATCTTTCCTCAAGCCCTTCAGTTCCTGAACGGTTTCAATTACTCAGCTGCAATTGCCTGAAAACCTCTAAGCACTTGTACCTTGACCATTCTGCTAAACAAATCCATACTCAGAAGTTCTCTGGTACTCCTTGTTTAAGCTGCTTCAGCTCGAACATAAAGAGCAAAGCATGGGGTTAGAAAAAGGATGACAGAATTTCTGGCAATACCCTTTTAATAGGAATTACCTATATGCACAACTTCACTGCATGACCCTCAGCAAGTCTCTTGACAATTCTTCTCCCTGATTTCTCTTACACGGTCAGTAAATAATGTAACAGTACCTGTCAAACTTTTGTATCTTGGGCAAAATAGTGGCAACTGGGATAACGATCCTCAGCCCCGACTAAAACACCAAAAATTCAGTCACCCTTTAAAACAGGGTAGAACTTTACTTGTGAATTCAACCTGTTACAAAGCTTTGCTTTTGTGTTAGCGTCCACTTCTAGCCATCAGTTCTCACAGTGATGTAGGAAGCTCTCTGTTAATACCACCCTCTCTACAGAAAAATGCCTTTTGGACATGTTTCTTGAAATAAAAGCCTGAGGTGTTTGCCTACAGGAAAAGGGGGAAAAAAATCGTGTAAACCAGTGAAGTCACCTTATATAGAGAAAGGTCCCAAATAGTCTCTGACGTCTTTATGCTCCTGATTCATTTTGCCTAAGAGTAAATATCAAATCACGCTCCCTCTGAAGAGTCAGGAAATG
>VWZY01002270.1:557143-572375 GCA_013399075.1 Chloroceryle aenea
GGTGCCGGCCTCTGAGCCGGGGGTGCCGGGCGGGTCGCGGAGGGAGGGAGAGTTAGCGCTGTTTACTTCGATGTGGGCTGCTGCGAGCGGAACCCTGTGCCATGCGTGGTGTCCGAGAGGAACGAGCGCAGCCCAGTAATCTGGTGCCTTTGACGATAACGCAGCCTTTAATTACCTCTCTTGTTCATATGCGTAAGTTCTGGCCAAGTCTGCTTCACAGTTTGACATCTCAAGAACTTTCTTTCCCTCCATCTTATTTGCTTAGTGCTACTCACCAGTGTCACCCAGCAGAACTCTATAGACAAAGCTAGGTAGTGTCTACCTGTCCTGACAAGCGTTAACGTCAAAGCAACGGTAATGTGGTCTCGTCAGACAGACCCTTTTCCAGCAGGTCTAGCTTTTTACAGGGTGCTCTTCCTCCTGAGATCCCAACGTGGCTTATGGAAAATGAAAGCATTGGTATTTCCATTTGCAAATGGAGCAAATGAACTGTGTAATGACATCAGTCCCTCCAAGAGGCTAGTGTCAGAGACAGCTATCAAGTTCTGACATGATGGGACCAAATTTACCAGACAACTCTTACATCCTTGTTTATTAAACTATCCTGTAATGTAAAGATACATTAGTAACAGATGTGAACCAGAGCTGGAAAGCACTTAGAGTTCAGCCGATGTTCCTTCTCTGTTTCTATTCCAGCCCAGATCTGAAGAAGATAGGAGTAAAAGAAAAAGCTCTCCCCTCAGTGTTTTTCTTAATGCAAAATTAAATACACTTGGATTGGAAAAGATCTTCCATGATCCAAGTGTCTCTATAAGAGCACAGTAAGTGTTTCAGGGGCAGGGTGGCCATCCTTAGGAGAAATGAGCACCTACTATTCCTTCCAAGCTGTGCCAGCTGCAGGCACTCTGGAGCAGATCTTAAAATAGTTTTACTGCAGATCATTCAAAGGCAAAAAAAAAATAATAAAAATTAGAAGGCAGATGTGAAACCAGTAGTGTGGTTTATGCTTTACTTGTTAAAAATAAATGCTGAGGCTTTAAACCTTCACTCTCTGTTTGGTTTACATAATTTAGAGGGATTAGCTTTTTCCATCCTCCTATGAGAACAACTGGGGACTGTCTATTTTGCATCTGGAGAAATGTGTGTTAGTCTCGAGGCCTGACGTTTGCTTTGTGTCTATGGAATTCACCCTGCATGGGGCTGTCAAATTAAATACGATAACTGGCTTTTCCAAAGCAGCAGATAATTTATTGGTCATTAAAAACCCTAGTGGCTGTGCAGTCTGCTTGTGCTGAAGTCTCTTACTGGTGCCAGGGCATAAGAATTTAGTACAGACTGATCATGGACACAGGCAAAGGTTTCAGATTGTTGAGACTCACAGGGCTGGTCCAGGACCTCTTCAGTTGCTGTTTCTCTGTACTTACTGTGCTTCTCATACATGATGTTTATGGGTTCAGGCTTTTTTTTTTTTTTTTCTACTCAAAATGGGTTTTGGAAGCATTAGGTTTTAGTCCTATAGACCAAGGACCACCTTGCTTTGACATAAGCAGTGGTTTGTTGGCAGTTGTGACTGATACGATGTATTTTCTCAGTGGCTTTGTCACTTGTGCTCATGAGCATTTTCCCAGCATGGGTAATCAGATCAAGGTTTTCTCTTGGGAAGGATTTTCTCTTGGTTAACACAAATATTAGTAGCTATTATTAAAGTTTCACCAGAAAACATTTGGATTGTTTTCTTCATTTTCACAAAATATCTTCCAAGTGTTTTTTTGTTGTCTCTCAGCAATGTCTGTAAATCTGTTCAGTTACATTAATGTAGCAATGTGGAAAAAAAAAAATCAGCTTGGTCATTAAATTATAGATGAACATTCCATTTAGTCTGGTTTGTAGTCAATATGAAATATTGCTGGTTTAAGTTAATATTGCATTTTCTCATATTTTCTCTCATGGCTCATGAAATACTGAGTTTATAATGATAGGTTTTCTTAAACCTATGTGCAAAGGATTTCTAACTTCTCTTTCTCTCAATTTTTCCTCACTATATAGAAGAAAAATCAAGTATGTATTTTTAAGATGCAGGATTTATTACTTAATAACTGTTTATTTCTAATGTAGTAAATTAGACTGCAATCCTGTGAACACTTGTTTGCGATGAACCTTAAATGGACAGGCTTAATGGAGTGGCCAAGGAAGCTACAGCTTCTCCATTTACTATCACTTGAAGGTGGGCTGAGGAGTCGCCTTCAGAATCCGGGCTTCAACATTTTGTTCACAAGGTGTTGAATCAGGGCATTGGAGATGGACATGGGATTGCTTCTCACAGCATCTTGTGGACCTCACACGTGCAAATGCCTCTGTGCTGTGTTCTAATGCAGGCCTTCTGTCTCAGTAGGCATTTGGTGCAGTTGTAGGGAGTTATGTAAATACACAGCTTGGGTTTCTGGAAGTAGCAAGATTTTTATCAGGTATACATAATAGTGATACATGTGCAAAGCTGAGAGGCACAGCTCAGTGGGAACTATTGCCAAGTAGAGTAACAAAGCATAAACTCATGTTTTATGACACACGGCTGATGGATACTCTTCATATCGCCCATGGTAAAAAGCATCAATTCTGCTAACCTGTGTTTCTACTCACCTGTGCCATTGACTAGGTTGTACCCTCATAGTCTGCCTTTAAAAGTGGGCAAGCTGTGACTCCACACTCACAAGAATACAGCAGTGACTGCGCTGAATCCATCTCAGGCTGGTATGTGGTTATTTGCTTTGCTCTTTGTTTAGGGTTTGTTTTTCTGATGGTGTTATTTCCCTCTCCACACTTAACTCAGATGGCAGAGGGATCCTGTCATAGGGTTTTGTTCATGTAAAATTGATTGCTGTATAACCCTAAAGAAAGAAGGATGATTGTAACTCTCTTGTACATATTTATAATGATTAAATACTTACTTTAAAAATGAAGAAGTTCACTTTTGATGCCAAAGTTTGGATTAATAATTAAATCACCTATGTGATTTAGTCTTCAGACTAGCTAGAACCCTTCTGCTAGAGAGATATGTGTTATGGTTTTAATAAAGTGCAGTCACAGAATTAAAAAACCTTGGTAACAGTTGTGACAAATTTTGCAACAAATGTACAATACCAGACTTTATTAATGAATGAGTTACACTGATGTGTCATCTTAATTTCTTACAGATGTATTCCCGTTCTTTGAAAGGACCAGTGGAAATTGTCATAAATTCATTTGTTATTCATGTTAATGAATGCTAGCCCTTTTTCTTCCTCAATGGTATTATGATTGCAATCTGGATTGCCATAGGGACCCCACTGTAATTCATCATCGCTTCGGTGTTCAAATTCTCTGGTGGAACCAGATATTGGTGTCGACAACATCTGGAGTTTTACATCTCTCATCTTTTTTCCGCCTCCTTTCCTCTGTTTAATCAAGAGAATGGGAAGGGGAAATTGCTGCCGTTGTTAATATCTTCAAGAAACTGAATGACTTCTAGAACTTTGGAGGATATTTAGACATGGGATGTAGGATATACAGGCCTGTTCACGGAGGTGAGACTAAAGGACATCTGCTTTCAACACACGGTAATGCCAGTCTTCGTGGCATGTTGGGAGAAGCAGGAGGCCACGCTTCCATCTCCCATTCTGAAGCCAGGCAGTGGATTTGACAAGGAATATCCTTTCAGGAGAGTGTCTTTGTGACCCAGTACATGTATATGTGTAAATACATACCTTATTTCTTTCACTGGGGCTGTTTCATGTTTCATAAAACAGTTCTGTGCCTCTGTTAAGGAGAGAGAGAAGTTGTTGTAGATTTTAAGTATATTTATCCATTCCTGATCAAATATGGACTTTCTTCCTACCCAAACCCTTCAGATGCTTAGTCAGTTCTCAGGTGCAAGGTTTAAATGAGCTCAGGGATACACTGTGAGGGAAGTCTTGAGTGTGGGCCATTCCTTAGCGTAGACCGTGTCTGCCTGTCCATGCAGTGTATAACATTCCGCTGCTTTGTGGGACTGTGACCATGGCTAATATCAAATAGACACATCAGCCAGTGTGCTTCCTAAAATGGCCTGATAACAAGTACAGCAAGGTACTGTGCAAATAATGGGCACCGCCAGGGAGCAGGGTGAGGATACACAATGTGGTCAGAGAGCATTTGTAGATAGAGCTGAAAAGGCGAACCCTGAAGCCCTGTGGCTGGGATGAAGATGAATGCAGCAGTCACTGCTACAAAGAATATTTAGTAACATTTAGAAAAATATTGGTGTGATAAAATTATAGCATCCTGTCTCAAAACAATATGGCATTTATGGATAGGGTACAGTCTTGGGAGTTTTGAGAGGGCTGGATTCAGAACTCTTCAACAAAAGGAAAAAAAACAGCTTGACATGATATACATAGCACTGCCTAAAGATAGGGTAAAGATAAAAGGGGGAAAAGTGAAGAAATTGTCACCATAAAAGTGATTTTCTTGAACTTTTCTGTCTAAGCTATCCAGACCTGAAATGATTCATTTTAGGTTAGCCAGCCTACTGCATTAACAGAAAAAGAGATTTACCTTTTTTTTAAAGAGAAACAGACTTTTATGCTTTCCTTGGTCTCTCACTGATTCCTATTCCTATCTGCAGTTTTGTTTATAAACTCCATTATGTTTATACATCCTCCAGAAATGTGTTTTTGTGCTGTACTCTGCTCTGTCTGCTGTGCTTGGAAGGAGCTCTTTATATAAATAATTTATTATTCTCCTTCAAATCCATCCCATAAAATTCCTCCTTGCCACAATCCCTAAAATCAGTTTGACAAAAGTTTGTCTACAAATATAATATGACCACTGACTATTATGCTAAGTAATATTTTTACAATCCTTGTCCTTCTCTACCTATCACATCCATCAATTGTCTTACAGGGCTATGAGTGCATTATGGCAGAAAACCAACTCTGTGCATCCAAACACTCCACAACTGGAATGGCCTCTGCACATCTCACAGCAATGGGACGGTGACACCTTGTAAACATCTTGAAGGAAAAGTAGTAAGTACATTTTTCAGTCAAGGACTGGATGATCAGCTACGCATGAGTCTTGCAAACTCAAATCTGATTCATGCACCCAGAGCTGTTCAAGGCTGAATGATTTATTCTGTCTTCCAGTTTGTACTTGAACTATGAAGCTTTGCCTTGAAGTGCTCTTGTGTATTTCTTCTCATTGGTGCTGTTTTGCAGAATGATAGATACTCTGGGATTTAAGTTGTCCTTTTCTTCATAATATTTGTGGACAAGATCTGGAGGGAAAAAAGACACCAACTATTTAGCAACTTGACTCCTATGATGTGTTAGTGTCATCTAAATACTTTTTTTGAACTGTCCCTGAATTCTTTATGTATAAGGCCATGAAGCGATTCATGCAGCCTCGGACTCTTCTCTGTTCAGGGCACAGCTGGTGAAGGGAATGAGCTCTTTCAGCATCACAGAAGATAGCTGGACCTGGTACCAGCCATTGAGCATTTCTGTGCTCCTCTTTCACATGTGCTTCTCTATTGGACATGAGGTGATGGTGCTAGTGGATAATCTCTCCTCATCTGGAAATCATTATTACTAATCAGCCTAGCTTTTGTATACTAATTACTGATATTATATTACTCATAAAAGTTTCTGAGACTCTGTGTGTGTGCATTAAAAGTTTCAGTCAGCAATAAAGACCTTTAGGCACCATTTGTAAATGAATGATCAATAAACCAACATCAAAATCTGTTAGGACAGAATGAGAGAAGCAGTCAGAGATACCCTCCAATGAAACATGAGGCAATGTTAGCAAACAGATGTTACAAAACCAAATTTCTCAGCGTATTATCCTGCAAGGTGGAGAAACTCTGAAAGGACTTGTTATAAAAAGCAAACAGTAATGCAATAATTTGTTAAGTCTTTTAAGCACATGTTAAATTTCCATGGACTCCCTGCTCATCTGAGGGCAAAGCTTGAAGGATTCAATAAGACAGAAGCAATTAAAATAGTAGAAAGAAATATCTAATATTAAGTCTCTAGTTCTTTACCCAGGCTTCCCATCTTCACCTAAACACAAATCCCATGGAAAACTGTGTAACATTATTATAGAGATGAACTAACAAAGCAGTAGCTAGTTTATTTAAGCTGCTCATTATTTCAGTATTCACCAACAGTGGGATAGCAGGAATACAATTAACAGTACTCCTTAAGGAACACTATCCACTAATGCCTGTACTATATCCTTAATTAGTATAGTATCATCCATTATAATAATGTCTTTTTAAAATCCATTAAATGATTTGGGTTCCAGTCAGACAAAAGATTTAAAAAATAAACGTTTAATTTTTAAATACTTACAACTAATACTTAGAATTAGTTTAATTTATTTTTTTCTTTTGCCTTTATCCAGAAAAAAAACCCCAAAACAAACCAACAATGAACTACAGGAACCTCATAATTGAGAGCAATGAACATAGCTACAATAGCCTTGCATGACTAAAGAACATCCTGTACAATGGTACATTGCTTTCTTTCATTTGTTTCTTGAGTTTTCTGCCTCAGAAATAGCACGTTTTCTCAAATGTCACACAAGACTGTAATTCAGCCATTTGATGAGTATAGGTGCACAGCAAAAAAATATGTGAAGTGAAATAACTTAGTTATAAGAATTTTACTGTAGTTTGGCTGGTGTTGGTTAAATTTATTCTAAGCTGTGTTTTTTTAAACACAAAGACCAGTACTTTTTCCACTGTCAAGGTGATTTCTGTTTATGTCTGTTTAAGGACAGAGGTAATCTGAAGGCCTTGTAGCAAAGGAAGAAATATTAAGAATTTGCTGTCACGTTCCGTTATCTAGACTGAAACACCAAAACAACAGCTCATTGCCGTCCTTGCAACGTAACAAGAAGATGTCAACACACTGGAAAGGGTTGTGCACAAAGCATAGAACGGCAGTGTATCTTCAGTAAAGTAACTGCCATGAATATAGAATAAATGGTTGTAAGTACTAGTACTAATGTAAGAGCTAAGCATTTGCTTACCTAAAAGTTTTAGAAAAAAATGTTAGTGTTTAAAACTTTATTTTTTATTTTTTTTTCCGGATCTTTGGGAAGTCTTTAAGAGGTCATGATGTTCATGAAGAATTCAGAAGTATATTTTCTGAAAATCAGCCACCTAGAGCTGTCCATTGCTTTTGAAAACACCAACTCTTGTCTAAAATTACTGTTAATTGAATCAGTATTCATCTTTTGAGTGAATTAGATAGTGGATGATTAATCTGATATATCTTGTGCCAATTTGCTTTTCAGAGAACAGTGATCCAATAGTTTGTAACTAATATCCAATATTTTGTAACTAATATTTAGTTCCATATTAGAGGTTTCCAAGTGAGCAGCCAAACTGAGGTAGCCCATATCATCTATCTTGCATGTGATTTGGATGTGTGTCTGTGATGCCCTGCATTTCCTGCTAGTCATTGAAGTCTTTTGGAACAAGTTTTCCATTAGATTTAAAATTGCAGGTTACTCTCTATTGTTCCCTCTCATAATTCAGTCAGACAACAGGCTCAGAGTCCAGCCTGAATACAACATGACCATATGCAGCAAATCAATTACTGGAACATAGGAAGAAGTATCCCTAGTTGTGGACAGTGTCTGTAGCTAGTGTCTCCATTCAGGGCATTATTGCTAATGGTATCCTTATAAAAACAGCTATTTTTAGCTGTTTTATATTTAGGCAGGTTATTTCATCTATTTTGGCCATCTAATACACATCTAGACTAAGCTACTACTACTAAGATCTAACTTTCTGCAATCCTTGGAGTTACCTCTAAGACACAATCCATCTTATCTCTCTCTGAAGGCATCTTGGAGGCTCCAGGGTTTCAGTATAACCTATCAACTTGGTGCTGATATAATCTACTTAAAACAACACTTCTCACGTAGCTGGAGACTGGTCACAGGCATCCTACCTCCACAGAGACTCATGCACTCTTTTTTTTCCTCTTAACTGTAAAGTGATTTTAGTTGAGTAGCTCAGATGGAACCATTTACTATTGGTCAAATAAGTCCAATTTCCAGCTGAAGTCTTAGTTCTCGATGTCCATCCCTATATTTCCCAAGAAGTGACTGCCCCACAGCCAGAGGCATAAGACTTTTCTCCAGGAGTTCAAAATTTGGCATTCTTGTTCTTCCTATGTGCCTTACCAGGCAGGCTTGTGGCTTCCACTCTTGTTTTTACAGAAGTCGAGAAACCTTTAAAAATGAAACATACTTATGGTATAATCTTATTCACAGTTTTGGTCTACAGACAATTGTTTATTTTCCAGAATACAACAAAAGCATCCTGGAGAGTACATATGTGTCAGTCTTAAGGGCTTTTCACTCAAGAAACTTTGTCTCTTTCCCTTTCTTAACTCCTTGTTTTGTCTTCTTCTGCCTTTTACAATAAATAATTAAAAAAAAAACAAACAAACAAAACAAAGAAATCCCACCAAAACAAAACCTAACCACTGTATTTGTGAACCATAGTCCACCTGGCTTTAATATAAGATGTGAGGCAGTCACCATAATCACCTGCAGCTACATAAAGGGCTTGATTGCTCCTTCTCTTCAGCCTGAATGGAGAAGACAGCTTGGTTTTAAGGAGGTTCATTATTGTCCTCAGTGCTAAACACCACTATTACTTCCCTGGCAACCACAACCATCTCCAGATGCACATAGCTATTTAACATGGGTTTCAGGGTGGCAGCTCTTAAAAGGCACAAACTAGCAGTCTGTATTTAGAAATTTGAATTCCTGGGCTGAATTTCAACTGAAACAAAGATATTTTTCCCTTTTAGGTTTTCTGGGGATACCATGGTGAGAGGAATGCATTTTTATGTCTTTTTAAAGGCAGGCTGTGTGTGCATTCCATGGCCCTGTGCCATCAGCATCATTAAGCCACCTTCTTCCCTGGTTTATATTAATCTCGTAGCACCAAAACTCAGCTAACTATTCGGCCAAATTTAAAATAACCTTTGAAAGTAATCCAATGTAGAAATTCTTGCCTTCTAAGAGATAAAGTAATCTATAGCCCTTCTACTGTGTTAAAACAGCAGTTAAGTTACTTGTTACTGTCAGTACCAAGAAATTTAAGGAAACTAATTGCTTGTGAGCTGCTTCTGAGTGATAATTACAGAAACCTCGTGTAGGTGCAGCTCTGAACTACCTAAATGCTTTTCAGACTAACACTATGGAAGGAACATACAGAGCTCTGAAGACAACAGCATTTGTGCATGGAAATTTCCCTAATTGAGTGCAAGTTTATCCCTCCTTTCTTTGATTTGTGCCAAGTGTTGAACACTTTTTCTGTATTTTTGAGAGTGTTCCTGATTTTGTTAATCTTTCACATGATGAATTGAAAGGTTGTATTAAATAATCAAACATTTGCAGAGAAAAACTAACAGTAGCAGTATGACTGTTCATTAGATCGTACTTTCCATATATAATTCAGCTTGATAAAACCTTTTTTAACAAAATACATAACTGAAATAGAATGAGAAAGAAGCATTGCAATAGTTCTACCTCATAAACTGAAACTGGGGATGCAGTTTCATAATTTTGGGGGGCTTTTATTTTAGGAAGAGATACTCATCTTTTTGAGTGCTACTCTGTTGTCAGTGGAGAAAATGAAGGAGTCCTCCAGGTAGTTCAGGACACCTGCAGAGCTTGACTTGTGGTTCATATAACACTTAAGAGCATCATCTCCGTATTGCTGCTTGTAAAGGGAGCAAAGATGTTTAGTCTCCCTATCTAAAATTATAGATAGCCTGTTATAACTCCCCCAAGGTATTTTTCCACTTGTGTGCTAGGTAAGGAGATGTCATGTAGGGGTGCAGACTTCTAGGAATATTTATTAATTGCTACGTTAGGTACAAGTGGTTGTCACACATGAGCTCCAAACTGACTGGAAAAGGATCATTGCATATTTTGTGGAGTATATGGCTTTGAAATGTGATAGCCAGCCAGCTCCTAGCACAGGAAAAAAATTCTAGATAGGGGCCTTGACAAAGCCCTTTGGATATTTTCATTTAATACATAGGAAAAACCAAACCAAATAAAAAAAAAGTCCAGACCATTAATGACTTTTTTGTAATCTGTTGGTGTTGGGTTTCAAACTGCTGAGACTGTAGCAGAACAGCATTGGAGCTCTGTCGTCAAATCATAATGAGACATGTTTTCTTTCTGTAAGTTAGGACCATAACAGTGGCTGAGTGAGCATTTCTAAAAAGAAGCGGAGTGGAGAAACTTCAGATTCTGTGTCTGCCTGGTTTAATACTTGAACTCTGAAAAACTTTGTCAATCCAGTGCAATCAATTGGGAATATCTGGAGAAAAAAAAATGTGTTGGAAACGCTTACAATAGTGTTTCGGTGACTGCGTTTGAATTATATTTACTAAAAGCCTTTCTGTTTGGTGCACTTGGTCACAGACAAGATTTAAATTTAAACACCACCTTTAAAACCAAGATGCTACATCTCCCTTAAGGGTTTTTCTGCAAAGACTGTAACAATCACTGAAATTCAGGAAGGATGTTTTCATTTCTAGACTACCTAGTCTATTGTATGATATGATTAACCTATACACTCAGTGTTTTAGAATATAATTGTAATTTTCATCCCCTGTATTTGTCATGAACTAAATAAGGTACAATGTCCGGTGCCTATTAGCCCATGGCTGAGGTTTGCAGATAAATGATAAAGTGACTGCTCTGGTTGTAGCTCATTTTAGCATGCTTATACTAAACTTGTAAGAGTATTGAGTTTCCCAAAGCTTTGTACTAGGATGGTAACTGAGTTTCTTAGTTATTCCATAAGTTTGCTCTAGTCATGTTTGGCTTAAAGATCCTTGTTTGTCTAACAGTATACTAGTTTTTCTTTCAGTTGGAAAAACAAGAACTAGGCATTTTGAAAGGACACTGTTTTTATTTTTAGTCACTGATCCTTCAAAATAGAGTATCCAAAGTTGTGTATTCCTCCACTGTTGAAAAAGGACTAATTCATTGTCCCCTTAGTTAATCTGAAGACCTGGAAGGCAGTGCTGAAGGGCTTGAAAATGCAAAACATCTGCTGTTTTCCAAATATTAAAAGAATAGACTTTTATACGTTACATATAGGATTGACTGTTGCAGTTTTGAAATTCTTCAGGAATAAAGCAATAGTGGGGAGACTCAGTGACATATTTTTAAAGTATTTTTAATACTATTGTAAAAATAGATATTATGTATATTGCAGCTTTAACCAATACAGTTATTGAAATTAAAGAAAAATTGCTGATAAACTTATAGAGTCTTTCTCTAGAAGTACGTCATGGCAAAGTGGTAAAAAGTGGAAAGCAATCTTATTCAGTGATACAAATTACCTTGCCAGTATCATTTGGTTTAACTTCTACTAAGTAAAATCAACTTCAGTCACAAAACCTCATCAATTCCATTTTTTCCTCTATGAAGAATCTAAATTTTTAAGGAACTATTTGAAGTTTCTTAAAGGTTAAGGCTTGGCCAAGGGCTGTGCATGGATCATTACCTGACGAGTTCTGTGCTCGAAAGGGCCAGCAGTGTGGGGAATTATGGTCCAACAGTATTGCAGTAGGACAGGAGGAGGTCCCATTTTGGTTGTATCTTATGCTACCTTAAGTGAAAGAGCATAAAACTATTTTCCTTGTGTAACCTGGTTCAGACAGACTGCACAAATGTGCTGAAGATTGGTTCTCTGAAGGCGAGTGTCAAAAGCTAGGAGCACTTTTAGTTCTACAGCTTCATGGATCACTGGATTTCTAACTTTACTTCCCACTGCTGAGGGCAAACATGAGTACCTGGTATTTTTCTCACTATGGGATTCTTGGGTGGGCCTATGGGTTCCTGCTGCATGGACATCTTTCCCTGCATGAGCTACAGGTTTCATGCAAACATGTGTGGAAAAGCAGCTGTTTTTGGCTCCCACTATCTCTTGTGCAGCTCATAAAAGGGGAGAGTGTCCCACTGTACCATCTTAGCCTAACTGGGAAAGGGAAGCACACAGGCAGGCTAGCTTTAAAAACAGGGGCTCTCGATTCAGGTATTTTGCAGCTGCACTGCTCCTTAGTGGAGCCTAGAGCTCACTTCTGTAGGATCTGTGAAATCCAGTCCTGAAGCAGTGATCTTTGCCAGTAGGCATGTTTTGCTGGTTACTTATAGCATTAATTAGTCTTAACGGCTTCGGGAGCACGATGTTGGGAGAAGGTGATATTTAGGTGGATTATCTGCAACAACGGCTAAATTCTTCAGGGTGAGGCTCAGTGGAAAAGGCTGGATTCCAAGAGGAAAATGATGGTTAGTGTCATATAATTAAGAAATATATCGCTGAGTACACGCCCCATGAAGGTGAATTAGGAAGGCTTTTGGGTAGATGAATTCTGGCATTTCATATGGTTGGAGTTCTTTTTGCCTTTTTTTTTTATGTAACTTATTCAAACAGCACACAAAAATATATATTTGGTTTGAGTCTGTACAGAAAAGACTGTAATAATACAATAGCTTCCAAACAGTGAAAATTTAAATCCATTGGGAACTGCAGCTGCTATGGAAGACAGCAACTTTCTCTGTAGGACTTGCACCTGCTAAAGGTGCCACAGCCATGTTCTGCAATGTTTACTTGTAGGAAGGGACATGAAGACAATCAGATATTTAATTACAGTCCTTAAAAGAACATGAATAGAAATTCAGCCTTCTAAATATCTTTTTTGATCCATTCTTTACTTTCTGCCTAAACTAGACTACACATGGACTCCAGGACCAGTGTTTAGGAATCCAAGCCGAGTGCAAGTCGAGCTGTATTTTGATGCAAGTCAGGACGAGCACCCAGCATGCACCAGCAGCCGCAGTCTGCCTCACTTCTACTAAAAGGCAGCTGGGAGCCATCTGGCAGCAACACAAAATGTATCTTCTAATATCTCAGCAAACGAATATAAATGTAGCTAGTAGGCAGCTTATCTGCATTCTGTGTAGACTCCTTGTTCCAAAAGCTGGGCACTTGTATTGACAGTGGAACCAATCAAATTATTCAGGATAGCAATGATCTGCAATAAGATGCTCTCAGTGTATTTCACTAACTCTTAAGGTACATGTATTCAATGGCCAGCTCAGCATGCTTTTCTTGCTGAAGGTTTCATTAAAACACACCCTGAAGGAATAATATGCACAAAATTATATTGATATTGCCAATAAAGCACTAACATGGAGGAACTGTCTTCCACCAAAGCAGATTTTGTTTGTGGCATCATGTGTGAAAGTCCTTAATTATAGTGACTTTAGCTAGAAGCATTCTTTCCTCCCAGAAATATGTGCCTAGATACACTCGCACAATAACCACCTGTTTTGTTTCAGGGGTTTTTTGTGGGTTTGTATGGTTTTGTTTTGTTTTGGTTGGTTGGTTTTTTTTGTTAGGATAGTCAAGTAATAACCTTTTGAAAAAGAGCAACTAAGTGCCCATCATATGAAAACAAAGCAGGCTTGATGAATTATTTGCTACATTACAAACAATTTGTATTTATTGTAAAAATAACAAATATCTAAAATTTAGCAATGCTATCAAGATGAAAGTTGGAACAAGCTGCTTAGGATCATTTGTCTTAAAGTTAACTTGGGTGGGTTTCATTGATTACTAGATTAGGCAAGATGTATTTCAGCTGATGAATAAAGAATGGAGGTTTTGCCAGATGATGTGCTTTCCCTAAATCATGATTGACTTGTAAAGGATTTGACTTGCTTCTTATGTAGTTTTTCTATTACATAGCCTGAGACAAGCTCTGACCAGCTTTGCAATGAGATGTGATTACTTTCTACTGCTCTATTTAACTGCAAAAATTGCTGTGATCTGCAAATCCACTCACATGATGAAGTTCAGACTGAGCTATTGTCAGAGCTATGGAGAGAAACTCCGTGGAAGTCAAGAGACTGGGTCCTTTGTTCTGCATCCTTTCGAGGAGTCAGGGAAAAAGGAGGTTTTTCCCATCAATATCAAACAAGTTGATGTCAAAAGTAGCAGCCTGTTGAAGTTTCTCAGGAAACTTTGTCAAATAATTTTAAACTGAGAAAATATGATAGCGTTACATGGGAGTGGAGGCCTAGAGCAATGTAAAGGGCTGACTTAGATATGTTTTGAATTCAACTAGGGTAAAGGAAAACAGAATTTTCTAACACCTCACACTAAATGTGATTTATTTTTTCCATAACTACAACACAGATTTCTACCCCAGTTTGCTTTGATTTTCTGTTTGTTTTTTATTTTTTTCAGAAATATAATGAATTTGTGGTTTTGAATGACTTCTTACATCTAAAAGTTTATCAGCTCCCATAATCCTGTGTGCTTCTAAAGCTTATTGGAATATATTAATGGATTTTAATGTCTTTGCCCTCTTTTTTAAGCCTTCTTGGTTTATGGTTGTTATCAGGAAGAGCCTGTGCTTATATTACCAAAGAACCTAGGCTTCTTTTCTTCCCTCATCACAAAGAAGAGAAAAATTATACTTTAATACAGTTTTATACAACGTGCACAGCAGATTCTATAATGGGAAATATTAGTTTTTCCTAGTGACCAGCTGTCTGAAACCAGCAGTGCATAAACACATCCATTCACCCAGATAATAATTTTCCAAGATTTGATTTAAAACACTTCACTGAAGTTATTAGTAAAAGAGCAACAATATATGAGTGAATCAGGCCTTAGGCCTTGATTTTCATCCAAAAGATAAAAGCAAGTGAAGAAATTCAGAGAACAAAACAATGGGTAAAGAACTGGAACCAAGTAACTTCTGGGGGAAGATTTAGGAGTTAATCCTGCAAAGAAAAACCTACTCTGGCCCTGATCCAAAACAATACTCAAGTCTTAACTCTAACTCCATCAGCAGATTCACTAAAGCCCAATGTCTGCCCAAGTGCTTTGTAGGCTGGGGCCAGAATGTCAGTAATTTGCAGGATGGAACCCTTAAAGGAATGATCTTGAGCAAGTGATAAGACTGGTAATGAACTGAATTTGCAAGAGAGATAGAAGGTGCTTGCTGAGGGCATACCAATGGGTTGCTGAAGTTGAGTGAGGATTAATAGGGAAGCTGTAGCAAAACCTACTGAAAGAAAAAAGCCTTACTATTATTTAAACATTATCAACTTTAATTTTTTCAGTTAAAGTAATTTCTGAAGAGGTTTTGTA
>VWZY01002270.1:572404-582416 GCA_013399075.1 Chloroceryle aenea
ATTTTTTTTAAAAAGTGTTTTTTTTTTTTTTTTTTTTTTGTGGCAAAATTCTTTTTTTTCCCCTCAAATTCTTTTTTTTTCCCATCCAAATTTGACAGGTCAGAAGTTAGTATCAGAATTGAACTGTATGAGAATTCCTCCTCATTGGCTGTCTGGATTTGGAGGTTATTGCTTGCCTTTCCTCTCAGATAAATACCTCTGCTGTCCGTTTAATTATTCGAGTGGTGTATACCACTCTTCTGTTTGCACAGTGTTGAAGATACGCATGTGGTACATGTATATAAATGTTAAAATGGTATATGTAATATATTCTTCATTATTTTTCAGCAGCATACTGATGCAACCTCTATCATACCTGATTCCTTGCAGATTGCTGTTCCTAGAGCTGAAATCTTTATTGAGCCATTTAAAGTCATGATTGTTCCAAGGTTACCTTTTCACTTAGATGAGAGAGGTATTTTGGCTGTGGGGGAAAAAGGCAGCATTATCTGAATGGTATGCCTGTGGCAATGGAGATGGAAATAGATTGTGGATAACTGCCTGGCACTGAATGTAGGTTAGGTAAAACCGTTCAATGTTAAGCAAAGTGGGAGAACAGCCCAGAATACTTAAAGCCAGCCTGAAGCTGGAAAATGTGCCTCAAGAGTGACACTGAAGACACTCTCCTGGGGGAGCTTGGATTTGTAGGTGGTGGCCAGGTCTGTTTGTGGTCTCACCCCTCTAAGGTCAGACTGTGTTTCAGCAAAGGGACCAGACCTGCTGTCCCTCCCAGGCAAGCTGGCGGAAGCCGTCTCCTGAGGTGGGAGAACAAACACTCTGTCTCTCCCGTAGCTGGACTTTTTTGTGGTTTTTGTGACCTGCAGGGCCAGTTATGCTTGGTGCTCACTCCAGGACTGCTGTGTTTTGGGTTCTGGATGTTCCTTTCCAAACCAAATATGATAAAAATTTACTTTATAATGAGTGATTTGTGCAAATAACCCAGGAATCCAGATTTCATATGTAGGTCAGAGTTCAGCTTCAAGTTTGAGCTCACACTAGCTGGCTCATCACAATCTGGTTTGGAATTCCTCGGCCTTCCCAGGATTTGCATTAGGATTTTTTTAATTTTTATTTGGATGTTTGGATCTGGGAGTGTGGTTTGTACCATTTGAGACAGGATATTCGGATCCAGACATAGAGTTTAATTCTAGGTTTGATCTGAGTTGTCTCTAGTTATGAGCATATGCAGAGGAAGAGAAACAGGATGTAAAGAAGGTAACTAAATTCCTCAGTGCTCAAAAAGTGTTCATGTTCAGTTTCACTTGTATTTGAACAGAGATTTGAAATCACTTTCAAATTATTTAAACGGACTGCCTCATTATGTCTTAATCTAAACTTGACATCTTTCTAAAAAGATTGTTTTTAAAGGCACCACTATAAATGAAATATAAATGACTGGTGTGATGTAGGACTTGCTAATTCAGAATCTATGGCTTATGGTATTTTGGCATTTCACTGGATGATATACTGGCTAATCATTAAGATGATTAAGAGGAAGACATGAATGAAAGTGACTGCAGATGGTCCTCAAGCTGCTGGAGTGCTATATCCAGATTTCAGATAGACCTCCAGCTGTTTATGCTCTCATTATGCAAAGCAAAGGTTGCACCAGAATTAACTTTTACTGCAAGCCTCCCACAAGACATTGACCACCCAAATACCTACTAAGAAAATTATTGCAGCATACCACTTAATTTTCATTTATGCTGCACTTCATTATATGTGGTAAATAAGCATAGATAGCAAACAACCAACAAGAGTCCTTTTGTCTACTACCCCACATGGGAATCATCTAACCTTAATAGGGAAGATGTGCTTTTGGAGTCCGACCAAGCTGGTAGTAGTCCTTCTACATTTGCTTTTCCTTAAGAAAATGCAGTTCATGCCCTTTCCCACTGAATAAACGGTTCTAATTATCTGAAACATTTCACATTTTTTCCAGTGTTTAATCACTGGCTTCCAAAAAGCATGGACTTGGAATGGAGCCTTTAAGCTCTGCATGACCACAGTCGCTGCCCTTATCTGACTTAATCTTGCCCACCTCATGGATAATTTACAGCTATTTGATCTGTTATGTAAAATGCATCCAAGGTTATTGACCTATAGCCCCCCGCAGTCCCACTTGCTCACAGGATATTCCAGGGTTGCTTTAGCTCAACTGAGCAATAATATTTTCTAAAAGTAGCCCCAGTGAAACTTGTAGGGCTGGCTACTTGTTTAAGAAAGTATGTTTACTGTGTAAAAGTACCAGAGGCCAACTTAGGATAATGCTGCTTTCTTGACTAAAACACCTGCCAGGGAAATTCTGAAGCTGGGAAAACAAAAGAAAGCAAAACCAAGCAACAACAACAACAACAAAACAACCCAGCAAATATAACAAAAAAACTACAACAGACAAAACAACCCCAAACATTAGAGCCCATATCATCATCAACATTCCTGAAGATGGGCCTCTGTGGGATTTTTGTACTGCCTGAGAAGACTGAAGAATTCATACTGACTATCCTATGACTTTTACCTGTAACTTGCTCAGGATGGGAGAGGATCCTTAAGGAACAGCTATGGTACAAATGCTCCATAAGTGGCTGCCTCCCAGCCAACTCCGATGGCTTCAGGCAAACTGGGGTTAATCATATACTCTGCAGTAAGTGGAGGAATGGTTGCCTCTTGAGTGTTTAGGTTTGAAATTACTATTCATTCTGCACACAACATTATAAAGAAAGGTGTTATTCCAGGGACCTATCCCGGTTTGTTTCTCTCTGCTGTTAGCTGAATAAATTGATATTTCAGAAAGTTAATTCAGATATATTTATGAAGATGAAAGTGTAATTAGAGGTATAATCCACCTCCACATCTGAGAAACTGTGCAAAACCAGTGAGAAGGAGCTGTGCAGCAACAGTCACATGAACTCCTTAAGCCTCATGCAGATAGTGACTCCTTTGCTGATACTGTGTGACCTTTGACAGACTTGTAATGGACAAAGGAAGAAATATCTCCTAACACTAAAAATCTAGTTTGCTATTTTGGTCTAGGGAGAATTATCTGCTTTGTTACAGTGACAGTTTACCCTGTCTGAAGCCCAACCAAGGTGAAAAATGTGAACGTATCTGCCTGGCATAAAGCATGGAAGTAACCAGCACGCCTCCATTCTCTGGCTTACGCTCAACTCAAGAAACACAGAATTGGAAATATATGTAAGAATGTATTGGATGCAGCATCAAAGCATTCTCTTGTTCACTCACCATCATCCATTCACAGTCTTGCAGTGTGTAGTAATGCATATTTTCTTGCTTATTCTTAGATTTGTAGTTTGACCCATGAGAATTATTTTTATCTCTTGCTGAGATCAGGGGAGTAGACAGGCTATACTGGAGCTTTGATATATTAGCTGATTAGAGCTTCTGGCAGCCTTCAGGATGGAGTTTCTCAGCAGCAAGTTCTCCAGAGGATTTCTGAGGGTGGGATTACTGTTAAGTTTTTCTCCTGATCACAGTCCTGCTACTAATAGAGTGTGTGAAACAAAAGTTCAAATGTTGGCACGTTCTCCTATGGGATAGCAATATTCACAGAGTATCACTTCCATATCTGAAATAAGCTATGTGTTGGGTTTTTTTTTTTTCAGTTCTGTGATGCATCCAGAAGAAGTATAGCCTGTGGTTACCAGTATAGTTAGTTATATTACATCTGTACTGTTTTTCCCAAGCTCATGCAAATTAATGTTAAGAAAAAAATAATTAAAATCATATGTTATGTGATTGCATTTCTATGAAACAGGGTATTAAGAATTGAGGAAGTGGGAATTTCTGCAACATTAGATGCCTGAGTTAGAATAGGCATTGTTCGGCTCTGATACAGTCCTTGAAGGAAGTTTAACACCTGTATTCCCTTCAAAAATGCTCATTTTCTCTGTTGACAATAGAAGAATCCTACTAGAACTAGGTTCTTAAATCTGATACTTACATTTGGAAGTGATTTGTTATTCCCCTCCTTAGCACCTTCTGGGGCTTACTTCTGTTCCTCAAAAGGTTTGAAATCTTTGATGGAAATATAACAATGATGTAGTTTGTTTTTTTTTCCCCTGTTTTAAACTGCATATGGACCTTACAGGGGTACACTGATAAGCCACTGGGAGACTATCACGGAATAACATCTATCAGACAGTTTGAAATAGATTCAAAGTAACAAAAATGCAAAAGATGCACTGTATCCTCTTACCAGTTCCACAACACATGCATGTAATATGTGTAAACTGATGCTCTTCGCTGCCCATTATAATATTAGGTTTAAGATAGTTTTTAAAGGTTGTAAGAGATTTTGAAATAATCTTTTGCTCCCTGTGGTAGTTAATCACAAGCTGTGAATGCTGGTTTCTCTCCAGCATTTTTACTGAAGAAGGTGGAGCTTTTCTTCTCTCATCTAGCCAAGTAAGAGAGCGGGGGTCCTGAGATATGTACAATCTTTGTGCCTTTCGGTGGAGGTGTTATAGCCGAGCAGAAGCTCCTTTCCACCTCCCAGCTGTATACTCACTACAATATGTTGCCAAAATTTCTGCAGGAATTCACAATGTTGTCATCTTCCCTTGCTGCTCTTCTTGGAGTCACACTTGAGAGACTTTTAGAGGAAGAAGCACTTCCTTTCAACCTTCTCATATGCCCCTTCAGCGACCAAGTCCCAGCTGTGAGCACAGCTGAGGTGTCTGTGCCTGCTTCCCAGCCCTTTGAGCCGCATATGTGCACCATCCTGTGCAGCTCCCACTGCACCACCCATACCTGCCACACCAGAGCATCAAGCCATACCAAGGCAGCTGCTTTGTACTTCCCAATTACTCTCTGGTCCACATTTTTTGTATAGTTTGGAGGGAGAAGCAGGAAGAGCACCCCAGCTAAGCTGACCCTGGTGCTTCCTCTGCCCCAGTCTGCGAAGCCAAAAGGCCTCTCTGGGTGGGGATCAGTGGGTATGGTGTAATAAAGCATGCACCATACACCAGAGCTATCGTGCTGTATTTGTCATTTAATTTCTGTACCTTTGATTGGCATGATGATGTAGAAGGCTAAAACCATATGCAGTTGAACAGGGATCAACTCTCTGTTGTGTGTTGATAATGAGGTCTAAGGGGATTTAATATCCACCAGCTGCACATCTGTAGAGAACAAAAAAAATGAAGAGAAATTATAAATACTGTATCTTCCTTGTAGGAGTAATTAAAGTATCGAGGCTTCTGGAATAAATCCTTGGCTTGAAAGTGTCTTAAACACATTGAACCTGGAGTGGTAATTTACATCTCCTTTGAGCTTGCCAGTGTTGCCCAAATATAGGCCACAGAGAGCATCCAGTAGAGAATATAATGAAATCTATTTATTCTATACTAAAACCAAACCAAAACAAAACTAAAAAAAAATAAAAAATCACTCCAGAAAACCTCTTCAGGGAAGCCTGTAAATGAGGGAAAAGGAGACAGAAAAGGCACAAGGCAAATCAGAAGCGAATTCAACACTGGAATGTCTTAGGGTGGATGCCGGCGGTGGAATAGAAACAAGAAGTGATCAAAAGACGGGAAAATTCAATTGTGGTAAACCCTCGGGCCACGGCGTGTTAGGAAATCCTTAAAAACCGATCCAACATTGCCACCTGCGGGTCACTTTGGCGAGGAGCTGGAGGGGCCACCACGATGCTGCCCGGCCCGGGGGACACGGGAAACAAGCCTGAAGGACGGGTGAGAGTTTGCCACGTACAGCCTTGAGGGGGGTGGCAGGGTATCATCCACGTTATTCTAGACATCAGCAACAAACATAATGCTGTTTTGAGGCACTGGTAACTAAAACAATCTTCCTGATGTAAAATGCAGGCTTCACAGATTTAAAAGTGGGGGAATCATTAATGTTCAGTTCCTTCTTTAGGTCAGATAACAGTATTGGTGATCCATCTAAATTCTCTTTGTGGTTTTAACTCAGCATTTGGAGTCACCTGCCACTCTCTCTTCAGTGTTGGATTCTCAGTAGTTCCACTGACTTCCCTGGGTTGTTCCTGCAAGGAATTTTGGCTTCAGGTTAGTTACACCAGAAGAGTATTTGCCAGTTACTTGACAAGTCTCTGGCTGAGTGCCGCCACTGGCCATAGTTAAAAATTATATTCAAGTAACCCACATTTTAGCAAAGGGTGAATTTAGCCAATATATGTTTATTCAATGGTATTGTATTTAAATGCAGATTTTGTAGTGAGTACTTCTGTTTCTTCACTGTTTCCTTCACTAATCATACATCCTTATATTATTTCTTTGCCTTCATTGTTCTGTATAAAATACAAGAATGAAGAGTGAAATAAAACAATCATAAACAAATGAAAAATGCTCCACTGGTATACAAACACAATATATAAAATTCGTATCTATACTTATTAGACCTGTTATGTATGTGGTGTTACCTACAGAGAAGCCAAATTAAGAAGATGATGATACATTTAAACACCCCAACTTCAGGAAACGAGCATCACTGAATTAGCTTGTGTGCCATTTATGCAGGTGCACCGCAGCTGGCTGGGTCACTTGAGAGGGTCACTGTAGAAGATGCAATGTATAGTATTATGCTGCTTTTCAGGAGTCTACCTTTCCTCCATGGGGTGTGCAGAGAACTTAGTAAATACATGTAAAATGTTGATTTCACTCTATCTCTGCTGACTTCTTTCAGCTGAAAGTCTGGAATCTGGCATAAAAATCTGTATTACTTGGCAAATATTTTACTGACAGGGTTTTCCTTCTGTAGAGAACAAAGGAAGCAGATGGAACACTTGCACTGTGTTGCCTGGATGCAGAATAACAAGTGGTCAGCTGTAGCAGCAGAGCTGCTGGTGTGAGAGAAGGTGAGGTAGAAAGGTGGGGATGATGCCATTTCTGTCAGTGAGAACTATGAAAGCAACCCTGAAAAGATCTTGCAGTATTACAGAATGAAAGTAGAAATTTGTCATGTTCTGCCCTATGGGTGATAAGGTACTTGCTGTGTAGTCCAGGGAGGGGTGGAATAGGGGTCGTTCTCATACTTCTAACTGCTCTTTGTATCCAACCCCTGCTGACTTGTCCAACTGCTGGCTCCCGTTCTGGGCCATCTGTGCCTGTGACCTGCCAGGTTTGAGGGAACCAGGTTGCAAAGGGTGGAGGCTGCACTGGAACTGCACATCAGCATTATCTCCCCCTGCTTTGGGGAGCACCAGGTTTGCTTCTCGCAGAGAAAAACATACTTTATAGGTGAGGTGCCACATAATTCTTCCTTTCCTTGTCTGCCCTCTCAACTCCATTTAAAGTGACTTTCATTTCTTCATCAACTGATGGTAAGATAACAAAGATTAGAAGTCAATATGACTTGATACATGCTCAGATACTCACTGTTGTCCCCTGTTTAGCAGATGAACATAAAGTCTTTTATAATTTATGGATGAAACATGAATGTTACTGTTAGGCTATATTATCTCTCATACTGCTGTATTGTGAATTGTAAGCTATTACAAAACTGCCATGTAAAATAATTATCTTCTTAATAAAATAACATTCATGGGGAAGTACTGAGGATTCTATAAGTATGACCATAGGACAGGTAAGCTATTCCTGCCAGATACTGCAAATGGTTTCTGGCACATAAAGGTTACATGCAGCTCACAATGTGATCAACAACCAATGCCCAAAAGCTTATTGTTACACTTTGAAAATTAAGCAGGAGGAGTTCTTCTCCTGGAAGCTTTTTAAAAGATTATTTGCTGTTCATCTTATAGTTGTGATATTTTTGAAGGAAATGGATTAATATCTTGAGATATCCATTGTGGATTTGAGAAATATTAACTAGGAGTGTGCTTATTTTTTTTCTATTCTTTCAGATGCAGATGGGGATGGGAAAGGAGGGTCTGCAGTGCAAGAAGGGATGAATTACATCTTAATCCAAATGTAATATTGGATTTCTCCACCTTCAGAAGCTTGAAGGTTTTTTTGAGGACATAATTTCCCATAGAACATAGGGGTTGTAGATTATGCTGACTGAAATTACTGTTTAAGGGATCTGTTCCAATATGTTATGAAAAACATATTTTTCATGTATTTGTTAGGGAATATAAGCATGTGGTGAAAAATAAGAGTGAACTGAAAATCCTCCTTCTAAAATATTTGAGGGCCTCAGAATTATTTAACCTTCCTGTTTCAATTCTCTCTCTTTATTTCGCAGTCATGACAGTTGTGTCTTGAGAATCTCTGTGGGATTTTAAATATTTCTTGCCGAATTTCAGAGCAAAGGCATCAGACTGAGGTTGTCTGTATCATTTGCAGGTTTACACTAGTATGTTCCTATTAGACTGTAGAACTTTTTTTTTAGAATTGTGCTCCTGAAATTTTTTAACTCTGTTCGTCTTTCTCTCTTCTTCCTTGGAAGGTCATGGTTGTGCTTGCACTCACTAAAAAAAATGCAAAGCCTAGTTACACCACCATAGGCCAAGGAGAAGCAAACGAGGCCATGTTGTTTCAGCCTTTGCTTTAGAGTTTTACTTCTGCTGCATCCTGCGAATTGTGATATGTAAACCTCTGTTGGCCATAAATCCCCAGTCTTGTCAGAATGAATGCAGATCATAAAAGGGAAAGGAAGGGTAGGATGCTTTTTAATGTTTTTAAGCTTTGCTAAGGACATCTGGCCTGCAGTGATTTGCTTAAAAGAGGATTAATTGTAATGCAAACTCAGGAAGAATGGGGATTCTTTAGTGACAAGTGTCAAGTATACAGGAAATGTATTGTTTATAGGAGCCAGAGGAATCAAAACAGAATTATAAAACCTTTCCAGGATCTCCCTGATGTTTCAAAATGCTTCAGAGAAATCCATTATATTTGGAGAATTCCCCCAGCAGGAATTCTTTGCGTAATAAAGTTTTGTCCGCAGTGTCTTCCATTTTAATAAAGAACTTCTTTGAAATTCAAAGTTACAGCAAATGAAGCAAGGCTAAATTGCATTTGCTTTATGGACAGAAGTTCTTTGCACAAATGCAGTGTTGTCAGCAAATAGACTGTTATGTGTTAAGTGAGAGTGGTTTTGCCATGTAATTAAAGTTCCTTGTTCTGGCTTCTTTGTCACAGGCAGACATCAATACAGACCCACAACTTTATTCCTGTGGATGAACTGCCTGAGGGAGGACGCAAGCATATCTACCAGGTGAGCTGGGGGCTAATACTGACATATCCAAGCTATCAGAGATCACAGCCAGTGTGTATTTCCAGTGTGCCTCTGAATGCAGCCCATACATTTTTTGTGGCATGAGATTCTCAGTCTAATAAACCTGGCCCAGAATAGTCTTTGGCTGTAGTCCTGCAGATACACTTGGGAATGCATTCATAAAGTGAACCAGATCTGTGATACATTTTCCAGAAGGTGATACTGTACCAACTGGATTTTCTAATAACAGTAGCAGTCACTAGTTTTGAAAATGAAATATTGAGAGAAGTGCTGCTTTCAGAATAATGTGGAGATCAGCTACTACCTACTTTGTATGTATAAATATTCAGTATCAATAAAGTGATAGAATCATAGAATCATAGAATAGATTGGGTTGGAAAAGACCTCCAAGATCATCAAGTCCAACCCCTGATCCAACTCCAGTTACTATATCATGGCACTAAGGGCCATGTCCAATCTCTTTTTAAAAACCTCCAGGGATGGTGAATCCACCACCTCTCTGGGCAGGCCGTTCCAATGCCTGATTACCCTCTCTGTAAAGAATTTCTTCCTCACATCTAACCTAAACTTCCCCTGGCAGAGCTTGAGCCCATGTCCCCTTGTCCTGTTGCTGGTTGCCTGGGAGAAGAGGCCAACCCCCACCTGGCTATAACTTCCCTTCAGGTAGTTGAAGAGAGTGATGAGGTCACCTCTAAGCCTTCTCTTCTCCAGACTAAACAACCCCAGTTCCCTTAGCCTCTCCTCATAGGACTTGTGCTCAAGTCCCTTCACCAGCCTG
>VWZY01002270.1:582597-600394 GCA_013399075.1 Chloroceryle aenea
TTGGGGTGATATTTGCCAACTTCCAGTCATATGGGACCTCCCCAGTGAACCAGGACTGTTGGAAGATGATGGAGAGCAGCTTAGCAAGCTCTTCTGGCAGTTCCCTCATTACCCTAGGATGGATCCCGTCTGGTCCCATAGACTTGTGAGGATCCAGATGACTCAGTAAGTCACTAACTATTTCCTCCTGGAATACAAGGGGGCTATTTGGTTTCCTATCTCTGTCTACCAGCTCCAGAGGCCAGTTGCCTTGAGGGCCACCTGTCTTACTGGTAAAAACTGAGGCAAAGTAGGTGTTAAGTACCTCAGCCTTCTCCTCATCTCTATTAACTATGTTTCCCTCCGAGTCCATCAAAGAATGGAGGTTTTCTTTGCCCCTCCTTTTGTTATTAATGTATTTATAGAAGGACTTTTTGTTGTCCCTAACAGAAGTGGCCAATTTAACTTCAATTTGTGCTTTTGTATCCCTGATTTTCTTTCTGCATGATCTTGCTGTCTTCTTGAATTCTTTGTAAGTAGCCAGCCCTTTCTTCCATAGTCGGTGATGTTACACTCTGAAATGTTTGGCCTTTTGTTCTGAGAATATGCTCAGATAGGAAGGCTGTGGTATATGTTTTTTAAAAAAGCTTTCCTGTTCACCCTCTCCTTTAGAATTTTTTGAGAATGTGAGGTTAAATGACAAAGCTGCCAGGAAAGTATTTGTGTGGTCAGGAATGACAGGGAGAGAGTCCTGTCTGGCAGCAGAAGCTGTATTTTCTAAAAGTCTATGTATGAAGGAGATTCAGGACAGCCAAGTTCCCCTCCTTTTTTTTTTTTTCTTCATTTCTGTAATTAACTGCTTGTTAGACCTAGAGGAATAAGCAATAAAATTGTCAGTTCTGTAAGACAAAATCCTCAAAAAGGCTGAAGGAGAGAGATGAAAATGTTTCTGCTTGGTAGTAATCTGTGTTGCATTAATTGTTGCTTTAGGTTTAGGCTTGCTTCCAAACAAAATATGAATTGACAAATTGAAAGAAAATTGAAGTAGTAAAAAATTTCAATCATTTGAGAGATTTTTTTATTTTTTCAGGAAAGTAGCTACAAGAATTTGAGAATCACATCAGCTGATAAAAATTTTACTTTCAGTAAAATATTTTGACTGAATCTACTGTGACCTTTCCAAGTCACTTCACTTTTCTCTGTCTCCTTTTTTGTGTACATAGAAGCAACAGCACCATATGTTCCAGCCACAAAGAGGGACACATGCAGAGTTTGTGTGTGGTAAAAGTATTTCCTGCCATGCCTGCTCTTCTGACAACCTTATACTCAGCCTTGTGCTTTTGTGTCCAAAGAAGCATCGTGTTGCCATCAGAGGAGTGCCTGCCCTGCTGGGGCCAAGTGCATGCCTCCCACCCTTCATTTTGACTTGTGCTTAAGGCTGGGTATAGTGAAAAGATCTAAATGTCACCTTTTAAGGCATATTTTGCATCATGTCTCTTTGAAGCTTCCCTTCCATTTCCACAGTCAGCTAATTACAGTTAAAAGTAATGGAGAGGGCCACTCTCAGCAGTTGCTAATGGCAGCTAATCCATTACAGGAGGGAAAGTAAAGGAGTTTCTCATGTAACTGACACAAGAAAGTTTTTGAAGAGCAAGGGAAGGGCTGAGAGAGGATCTCATCATCTTCACTGCTTAAGATCTTGTGAGGTCCCTTTCCATAGCCATGTTTTGGTTTTTTCTCCTATCCCATAGAAAACATTACACTATGATACTATTAAGACCAAGTGCTGATGCAGGCTAGAATCAGGAATCACTGAAATTAAAGCTGTGTATGCTGACTTAATGCTGCTTCTCTGTGGGTAGTCTTTGGCTACACAGTCTGACGAAACATTTCAGGTTTGCCCCTGCCCCACAGATAATCAATCAGCCCCATGCTACATTGAATAACTGCAGGTAATTTTTCAGACCCTTAGAAACGGTGTGGGGGAGATTTCTCCTCTGCCGGGTGAGTGCAGCTGAGCAGAGGATGAGTCAGCAGAAGTTAATGCTTCACCTGCTCCAAGCTGTGTGTAGCTCAAGGGTGTTTTGGCTAAAATGCCATTCAGAGACCAGGTGTTTATTCTCTTTTGCTTTTCTGAGACTGGGCCAAGAGCAACAAGCAATATCCTTTTGAGTGTCCTTGTTATGCTGATGGGTTTATTGTGGGGAGCAGAGATGAGCCCCCTCCTGCTACCTACCTCTGCTCTGAGAGAGGGGAAGAACAAGGGGTAAGCACCTGTCCATAAATACCCCTGCCCTTCTAAGGTCTTACAGCTTGTGCATGCTTCAAGGCAAGGTGGCCTCCCTCCATCGCCTGGGCTCATCCCAGCCAGCCTGGCTCAGGTCAGTGAGGTGTTGTTTTGTTTATTCTAGAGAAATGTGTATTGACCACTGGGTTAATTCTGCTATAAAGAAGGAAATCCACAGCTCAGGGGTTATCTAGATTTAAAAATGTTTTGTAGCTTCTGCCTGGCTGAGTGTCTCAGCCCAGGAAGTATGTTGGATATTGTTTGGGGGTTTTCTTCTGCTTATACTGGATGACCTATCTTAAAGGATAAGAACCAGAAATTATATCTGAAATATCACAAGTAGCTAAGAATGGTACTGAAGACATTTTCTTTCACACTTAGTACTTTTAAAAAATAATGAGAATTTATTAATTGACTCATTGGCCTAATCCCAGTATTTGCCCTAACACACATTTGTTTTTGAATGGGAAACCTGATTTTTATTGTTTTTCTTAAGCTTAGATTTAAGTAGGTCAAATAGTTGGCTAGGTTAAAAAGATCAACTCTTTTGTGGAGAAAATTTCTCTGCCCACACAAGGAAAAATACTTTTTTAACTTCCAAGATAAAAAGTTAAAAATGTTGTGATGGATAATTTGTTTAGACTAAAGCCCCTCCTATTTTTGTTTAAGAAGTGTGACCAGGTGTATGTACTTCCATAAAACACATAACATAAAAGCAACTAAGTAATTTGCAAGTATCCCTCTCTTTGCTTTTCTTCAGAAAAGCAAGGCATTTTAAAAGGTTTTATAGTGGTTCTAGTTCTCCTGTTTCCAGTTTCTGAATGTTATCTAGATTATTGTCATACTGCTACTACGGCTTTTCTTATTTACTTTGGTACCTGTCATGTCAAACACCATGAAATCCACTTCTTGCGTGCAATATGTTAGCTTGGACTTCACATCCCTGTGGAGAGGAGCAGGGTTCCTCTAGTATCTTGGGGAATAAAATACTTTATCTTTTCCTGGAAAATTAACAAAACATTTTTCTGAATAAATGATGCATTTTCAGTCTTAGCTAAATGTATGAATATTCTGAAATTTTCCTCAAGATGGAATACATTTATATTCTTAATGCATGCAAAGTGTTACTGTGTTTGCTGGGGGAAATGACATTTTTACTCTTGGTGGCACTCATGGAGATAAGAAGCTTATTTTTGTTATACAAGCAGCCTAAGAAGTAAAATAATTGATTTTACATATTATCAAGGCTGGAGGGGCCAGGGGGAGGATGGTGTATTTTGTTTGCTTCTGCAAAAAGCTCAATAGTTCTGGGTTGGTTTGTTTTTTGCTTTTTTTTTTTTCTCTTTGTGTGTGTGTGTAAGGCACAGTATTGTGAGGAGAAAAAATTGTGTTCTCTTAGCCTGACCATGACTATAGAATGAAGTCAGGAGTAACTCCATTTGACATGGTACTACCTGAATTTAAAACCAACAAAACAAACTCCAAACCTCCTTTCCTCTGATCCTTTAAAAGGAGTTGTTGATTTTATTGTGATTGCAGTTCCAAAACCCAATGGTGCTTTGGAAACTGAGAGCTTCACAGTCTACTAATTAATTACTTCTGTGTTAGGAGGTTCAAGTTGAATGTTCGAAAAAATTTTTTTACTGTAAGGGTGCCAGAGCCCTGGAACAGGCTGCCCAGGGGGGTCGTGGAGTCTCCTTCACTGGAGACATTCAAAACCCGCCTGGACATGTTCCTATGTGACGTACTCTAGGTGGCCCTGCTCTAGCAGGGGGGGTTGGNTTCCAGCCCGTAGGATTCTGTGATTCTGTGATTCTGTGATTCTGTGATTCTGTGGTTTTGGTTTTTTTTCTTGGTGCTTTTTTAATGGTTTGCTTTCCAACCCCCTCCCCCAGTGGCACTACTGGAAGGAGCTGCTAAAATCTTGCTATGAAATTAAAAATGTTCACTAAAATCATCATCACTATTTCAGTAAAATTTTCAATATATTCTCTCTCCTCAGTGTGTGTCCCGGTGAGAGTAGGCACGTGGATAAACTGTCCCTAAAAGTGAGGCTTGCCCCTGGTGGTTAGCACAGGAGGAATCCGAGCCTCTGGGGTGAAATGGCTGGAAGGGTTCTATGCTGTTTGTGAGAGCTTGCTCCAGCTGAACCCCTCCGTGGCAGCTTACTAAAAACTGTTGAGTCTGGGATAAATTACTAAAACAGTAAAAGATAAATGGATGTGTCTGATACCCTGCAGTGACACAACATGGTCACAGCCTGCTATCCAAAGCTAGGTGTTGGTAAACTCTGCCTGCCTTACCTTTGAATATGCTATGAATATCTTATGTGAAAAGTCACATGAATAATAATACTTTAAAACCTGTCTTGCCCTCAAACAACAATGCAGAATGGCCATTTCATCTTTGGGGCTTACACTTACTGAGTTGCTTAAATGTGGCAATTCGTAAGTTCTGGTAACACCATATTTGTGTAATGCTGCACACACCTCTGTAATGCTCTGTTTCCAAATCCCACAGAGAGTGGTCTCAGTGATGTTACTGCAATGTATGATCACTGTGGGCTTGGTATGTGGTTGGCTGTTTTGCTTTGTTTTCTGGTTGGTTTGTTTTTTTTGTTTGTTTTATCTGCTAAGAACTATTTTTTTTCCAGAAATGCTTATCTTTTTAATATCCTGTGCCATAAAAGTTAAAAGCAGATTTTACAGTTGTAGAAAATTGCACGTTATACTTTCAATTGCCACAGAGTGGCAATGTTTCAGAAAATTTTATTCATGTCTTTCTGCTCTGTGTAATTTAGTGTGGCAGGAACAAACAACCCTGTCCAGAGGTAGGAAGGATCCATTAAGATGCTGGGGCAGAGGAGACTGGGGGTGAGGATAGGCTAGAGGGACTGAATAATATGTTTCTTCTTTTAATTCTCAACATTTTAATTCTCAACAACCAGCATTGTTGCTCTCTGAGCTCTTCATATTCTGGTATTTAGGATATAGAGGGTCCCCTTTATTTTTGTGTGTGTTTTGTTTGTTTGTTTGGGTTTTTTGTTTGTTTGTTTGGTGGTTGTTGTGGTGGTTTTTTGCTTTTTGTTTTTTTCCTATGTTAATATGCTTTATGTAAGGAATATCAGAACTGTGGTTTATGAAGCTGAACAATGGGCAGAATGGCCCAGATAACCATTTCTGACATTTACATCCAAGTATTCTGTAATGCAAAAATAACATATTGCAATTCAGAATCTTTATATCATACGAATGTTTAGCAACTTCCAACATTACTGCATATGTTTAACAAACTAAAAGTAATCTATCTTCACACAGATACTGTCTTAACCTCTCAGTGCACTGGATACTTGTGCCCGTTTGAAGCTTTACTCGGATAAATGCTTGAGAAAGAATAAATGCCAACATAGTTTCTCAAAATTGCTTTCTTTGACAAAGATCCAAGATAGGGTGCAGCCAAAACCCCGGATCTTAGTCAGAGTCTTGTAGCTCAGACACCTATCTCTGTATTTCCTCAGCATCCAGAGTTCCTTACAGAATTATTCTTTATTTAAATATTAAGTGAAAAATAAAATTAAATTGGATTTGGGCTAATCCCTGGGATTATGTTTTGACATTATGCCCTGTAACTGTTGAATATCAATTGTATACCAGTTCCTTGGTGGTGAGTATAAAGGAACTGGAATTCCAGTTTTATGGAAACATGTTTAGGAGAAGTCGTTGATGATTATTACATCTGCCTCATGCAATTACATACAGCTGTGAATTTATTAAATCCTTTTTTTCTTGGATCTGGTCCCTTTTCCTTCCTTCCTCTTTTGCCTAATCTTGAGGTGGAGCCCGAGCCCTCAGGCTCTGCAAATACACCTGCCCTGGCCTGACTCTCTACCAGGTAGAGGTACACAGTACATCCTGATTGGGACCCTGGGATAACTAGGCAGTTTGTCAGGTATGAAACTGAACCTTAAAGAGAGATTAACAAAGTGTGAAGGTACTGAGCATGTCTATGTGTACAGGAGTAGTCTTTTATACATTTTGTCCTCTGTAGAACTGATGTGGAGTAACAGGCAAAAAAGAGGGAGAGTGTGGCATTAACAAGTGCTGCTGAAGTGAAGCAGCTGCAGTGATTTTGCCTACAAGTAAAAGAAAAGCTCAGGAGAACCAAAATGAATCTCATATTCCTCATTTCTTTACCCTAGTAAATAAGGAAATATAGGATTAGAGGACTTCAAACTTCCTTTCAGTGGTGTGGAGAATTATGCTCAATTCTTAGCACACACAGACAAGGTCCAGGAGGGCATTCTGGCTACAGCTGTCAGAAGATTTATACTGTCATTGTCAGTATTTGCAGCACTTGGTGAATGGTTGTACATCCATACACTGGTGTATTTTTGGTCCACCTGTATCAAGTAGTCTAGTAAATGCCCTTGCCCCATCACTCTAATTTCACAAGCACATCTCTGAATGTCCCTCCCAATCCATGTACTAACCAGAGAAATGGGAATGAATAGATGTGTCCCACAAATTCAACGGTACTCTTTTGAAATCATACCAAGTTTGCACAGGCATACTTTAGCAGCTATTAGTTTCCAATGATGTTCCTATTCCTGAGGTGATCTTAAATTCATTGAAGGGTTTTCCTTATTCTCCATAGAATATTAAACAATATAGCTATCTTTACCAATTTAATTCTGTAGCAAACCACTAATTTATTCAGAAGGCTATCACTGATATTACACACATGCGGTATTGCTTATAGCTAGTCTAATTTAGTGTGCTGCACTTGTATTGATTTTTACTTTAGAAAAATAGTCAGACAATAATGTATGGGTTTGGAAAAGCTTCACAGGTCATAAACATTGGCACAATCATATTTGACTTTGTCAGCAAAGGAAAATTACATCAAACATGGTGGAGTGATGCGTTTGTTGCTTTGGGAGCCTCCAGTTCAGAACTTGGCATTGATAAACTGTTATAATTAATTCTTTCCATTTAATGAGATGGTACACACTATCAGCAAATGTGAGCTTTGATGTCAGCATATTATATTGACCATCTTCCTATATTAATTAGGATATGCCCTGATGAAGTCTTTCCTTATGTATGATCAAAAGGGAAATGTTGTGAATTTTGCTTATGTGCCTAACCAACAACACTCAGTGAGGCGGTCCATGTGTGCTTACCCCGAGCAATACTTACCCAGAGTCAGGGAATGTTTTCCTGTGATAAAGCAGAAGGGATTGGGAAAGAGAACTTCTTGGCTCTATTCCTGGATTTGTCATTGAGTCAGGCAAGTCATTAAGCACAATTTGACTCTGGCTTACCTCTCTGTTTAATGGAGATAGTAATATTTTCCTGTTATGGGGAGAGATTTTTAAAGGCTTAATTAATTAATATTGTGGAACTCTTTGTCATACTCAAATGAAAGTCAAAATATTGCTTGGCGTAGGTTAAAGTGTATGACAACGAAATGTAATCTGATAGAGCTTTAATTTTATGCATTTTTAATGAAAATTAAAATAATTTGATTACACTGATGCTAAGATTCAAATACTTCAGGGTTATTGGAGAGCTTGTGCTAAAAATGAGTGCCATAAGAGTTTACAGACTTGTATGTAAAACAGTAAGAATTAGCTACTGATGCTGGTTTCATTTGATGATTTTAATTTGCTTTACAAATACAGAGAAAGTTTTAGAAAAAAAAAACCAGGATGTTTTGACATTAGGAGACGTTAATAAGTGGTACTCAGTGAAGCTGCAGAATAAAGTGATTAAGTAGGTCAGCTTACTTAAAGAATAGGGAATAAAAATACAGCTAAAAAGAGGATGCAAATGGGTAGAAAGCAGGAAATCCATAAGAGACAGTGCTATTTGTACAGCTGTGCCCAGGTAATGCAGTAGTAACCACAAAAGAGAAGTACTGTTAATGAAAAGCAGGCAGTCTGGCAAAAGAGGGTACCTAAGACATAGGTGTTGGATTCCTACAGCACTGTATGTGGGGAAGAATGACAAAAGCAAGTATTTCATCAACTGATGGTGATTGATTTCCAGACCTCAAACTCCTATGCTTCTACTCTATGCCCAGTGCTATGTCAGGGCTATTGCAATGCCTGTGTCCCATTTGAAAACTGGGGGACTTAATAAAGTTTTGCTACCAGTCATGGGTTTTGCTTTCTCCTTAGGCTGTCTGCCAGACACTTACTTGATAATGTTTTTTTTAGGATGAGGACTTTCTAATAGTAAACATCAACTTAGATGTCCAACCATGTGCATTCTGCATAGATAATGACCCTAGCAGTAAGTTTTTGATTCACTTCCACTACCATTACTATTTGACCTCCTTTCTTAAAAATTCTTTCCAAGATTATTAATTCCATTCCAGTGAAAAGAACACAGCTATCTTCATATCTGCTGTGCTTGTGAGGCTCTTGGAAGAAATCAGGCATTTTCAGGCTCAGTTGAACCTTTGTGGCTTCACAGTTCAGCATTTTTTTCCTATCATTTCAACAATGAACTTATTGCCAGCACAAGTAATCACCTTCTTTTTTGTAATTCCTGTCGTGCTGACTACTTGAATCAATATTGTACCTTAAAATGATGAGATACCATGATTCAGGTTGGATGGATCAGTGCCATAAGGATGAATGACAGAAATCTTGCAGATAAGTCTCTAAGTCTTAGAATGTATTGAATATTATCCTGAAAAATCTGTTTTCTGTTTTCATCTGGCTATCGTCTATCTTTTTAGTTTCATCCTCTTTGCCACAGGAATTTCAGTTGACCTGAATATGTGTGGGGTTTTTGTGGGTTTGGTCTGGGTTTGTTGGTTTTTTTCCTAGCACTGTCAGATTTTCTTTATAAAGTGTGTTGCCATATATAACAGGATCCCATTTCTCATCTCTGTCAAATGTAATTACTTTGATGGCAATGCATTCAAATCTACCTTGATATGGGAACATTACTTGTTTCACTCGGTGATGGGAGAGAGACTAAAATGTTGTTGTTTGTTTCCCCCCCACCCCCACCCCTTACATGCATCTTTTTACAAGGGCTTTCATGGTCAAAGATTTGCAACAAGCCTTGCTTACCTTTGTGCCTTGCTCTTTTGAACCCCAGCATGTAACTGTACCTTTCTACATACCATTTATGCATCCTCCTGAAATAATGCAGTCCTTTTAATTTCAAGCAGTCCAAGGCTGACAAGCTCAGCAAGTTAGAAGCAGGCCTGAATGAAATTCCTGGGACCAAATATCTAATGAGACTTGGAGAAGGGGTGTGTTGGGCTGTCCAAAATGGGATTAGTTGAAAATGGGTGTAAGCCTCAAAGTCAAAGTATTCGTGGTGCGTATGTGAATTATTTTCAGCCTGACCTCATGAATTCCATGGACCTTTTACACTAAATAAATGGTGTTTTCTCCTATAAACTGTTCCACTGACTTGTTAGTTACAGGAATGTGATGCTCTAACAGAGTAAACCATTGGCAAAAAGCAGTCATGGTATTTCTAACATTTTAAATGTGATATTCTACATTTTCACTTCCCTTGCTGAACAGAAAATGCACGCCATATCAGATCTCATGAGCATCACCCTTTATTAGTTGCTTCTGTTTACACTCATGTTCTGAGAATTACTGCACCAAGGTGCCTTTGTTCTCAATGGTTTTTAGCCTCATGCATGTATTTGGGTCATGTCAGCTAGCAGTCTACTTCAGAGAGCCCGTTTCCACACACAGCCTGTGTAAAGCTCCACATTTAATTATTGCAGCTGAAGCTATTATGCTTGTAAACACATTACCTCTGTCAAAGTCCCCATAATACTATTTGGATGTTTTCTGTTCTATTGATCTACCTCCCGCTTTGTGCAGATTTCCTAAGCTGACAGAAAATGTCAGAGCTGTCTTGTCCAAAAGCATCGGACCACTCCGGCTGTTTCACAGCTGCCTCCGGTCCTACAAGACGTTCAGCATGTACTGAACAGCTCTGTAGATGCCTGTTTGATGTGTAATGTGTAGCCTCCTGGGAGTCCAGAGTTTTACCCCAAGCTGATGCCAAGGTTCTACTCTGTGATATGGAAATGTTGAGGTAATTTCATGCTTTGTAAAGCTCTATGAATATTTTTAATTATGACAGAAATGCCATGGAAATGAAGATTGTTCTGGGTTTTATTGTTGCATGTAGTTTTGTATGACTCTAATTTCATAGCAATTTAGTTCGTTTGGCACTTAGAGATTTGTGGGGTGTCTAGAAGCATACAAAAGTGAACCCCATATTTGTCATGGATTTGATAACCTTGGCTAAACTGATGCATGGATGCTTCTGCAGAGTGCTAGCAGTGCAGATGCACTTTTTTCCCTTTTTTTTTCCAAAAACCTGGGGAGGTTGCCTCCTTTTTTTTCTCTTTTTTTCTTTCCCCTGGCACCTCAACTGGACACTGACATTCTCTAAGCTCTGAAATGTCTCTACAGTGCAAGCTTTCCCCATGCTGCTTGAACACTACCCTGTAAGGACCATTTGGGTCAGGGCAGGAGACAATATGTTAGTTAGCCTTTGTCAGCTCAAACTTTTTAGAAACTGGGAGCTCTTCCTTCTAAAACACTTTCTGCCTTGTAGTAGACTCAGAACATCAGATGATTTCCTTTAGAACATAAGAACTCTATAACTGACTAAAACCCCCTAGTTTACAAGGTCTATACCTGTACTCGATTTGGGCAAAGCATTGATTTGGGCAAAGCATGTCCTCATACATTTTATTGTACCTTGAGCATTGGGTGGGCCTAGGTTTTGTTGTGCTACCACTGAGACTGGTTAAGGACACCAGCAGGGGTGTACTTCATGGGGAGAGGACAGGCATTTAGCTTCTCCCTCAGCTGTCTGCATCTAACCTCGGTCAATGCCACAGAAATGAGCTCTCATCCTCTGAACTCCTCCAGCATTAGTCAAATAGCTTGACTGAAAACACGTAATGGTTTTGACCATGTTGAAGCAATTGTGTTGAAGCCTGAGTAGGGCTATTGCCTGTGGAGTCATCCCCTTGGTGCTGCTCAATGGCCAGAGCTGTAGGTGAAGCTGCCTGGAATCCTGGTGGGCCTAGGTGGAGAGCAAAGACCTGTGCAGGAAGGCATTGCTGGCCCAAGGGGTGAGAAGGCTGCAGGGTGCTCATCCCATCTGAGACTTGAGCTGCTCTGTTTGATAAAGAGACATTGGTGCTGATTTCAGCCG
Source organism: Chloroceryle aenea (assembly GCA_013399075.1). NCBI lineage: Eukaryota > Metazoa > Chordata > Aves > Coraciiformes > Cerylidae > Chloroceryle > Chloroceryle aenea. Next base: position 594,082 of record VWZY01002270.1, read on the forward strand.
AAGGCAGCAACTAAGGGCTATTCTTCTCCTAATTAACCTGGAAGACATGGCTACCTGACTGACTTGCTCAGGTTTGCAGGCTCTGTCCTGATTTAAGGGGTTGTTGAAGATGTCAGAGTAGGGACAGCATATCATGGACTTAGCATATTTTCATATTTCTATAGGAACTGTGAAGGAGTATTCCTAGAGTTGAAAGTCATGTTAAGAAAAAACAGCTTGCTGGCTCATCATATCAATCTCTGTTAAATTGTCTTCAAAAAAAATAAGTAAGGTATCCTATGTCTGCTGAAGTCAATAATGTAACTCCCACTAGTCTGAGAACGTGTTAAGTTCATAATTGATGTATTTGACATATTAATGTGCTAATTTATGTAAACTGGATAGACCATATGTGTTTCTCAGGAGATGATCAAGAAAAAGTAAAGCAGACTGTCTTTAACTGAGACTTTGCAAGTAGGTGTGTAGTGGGTCTCAAAAATGGAGAGGAAATTCTGTATAGATGTTCTATTATATATTTGAAAAATCTTTCATTTCTCTTCCTCCTGCTGGACTATTTTTTTTAATACTGTGGAATGAGCCCATAGGAAATGTAGAAAGGCAAAAATGAAAAAAAAATAAAATAAAATTCCTGCATCATCCTGTCCTTTGTGTTTAACACTCTTTCTGACCACTGAGAGTTTGAATTTAAAAAGAAAACATCATTGCCTTACCTACTAAAGCTACAAATTTTCTTCCTGTTTCCATATAATAGCTAAAGCTCTCTTAAATCCTGCTAACCTGCTTTCTTCAGTAATTTCTGCAGCTGAAATTAGAACACCTGATGGTGCAATAATACATTTGCTGAATCTTGTCTTTTCTCTCTCCTCTGAATGAAATTCAACTAGGAAGTAAATTGCTTGTGAATGAAATGGGATTTTTATGAATATATTTATGATTTCAAGCTATTTGACCCATTCTTATATAGCTGCAGGCCTATTTTCCACACTGGGTTTCTTTTGAAATTGTTTGCCCCAAGTACTTGGTAATTGGCGTGATTAATCAAGCAGTGTGACCAAATGCTTTAGTTGCATGTTGTTGCCTGATTGATTGGCTGGGTTTTTCATGAAGCAGAGGGAAGATGCTTTAAGCAGAATGTCTCGCTGTAAAGGGCTGAGGAAGAGCACGGTGGGAAGGCAGCCAGGGCTGGTAGCAGTATCTCACCAGGCTGAGTTCTGGGACAACTTACCCCGACTTAGCAGGTACCTCAGGCAGAAGGGCAACAGCATGGATGCTGCTGCTGCGGGAATACAGGCAGGAAGCAGGTGAAACAACAGGGTACTTCAGCCCAATGCATGAAATGGTGCTTTTGTCTTAATCTGGATTTCATGCTGCTGTTGATCTGTGGGTAATTTCTGTTGAGGAGAGATAACAAATCTGCCTGCGGACCTCACAAGGCTTTATTTGGTTTCAAGGCAAAACTTTGACTCTGAAGTGCTTCTGAGCATGGCTTTCTGATGCTATAGAGCATATGAGCTATATACTTCCCTCACCTGCAGAGCCAGGCAAACAGCTATTCTTACTCCTTTGAAAAATGCTTTGATACCTGTGGCTAGGAAGTAGTACGCAGAAGCTAATACTATTATCTTTGCACAGGGAAGAAATATCACTAATTCAAAAAGGCTGCTTATTGAGGCCATTTGGGAAATGGGAGTGGAAAGGCAATGATTTAAGGCATGCACATTTATATTGGGATGTGGTTACCTCATATCATGAAGACAGAGGAAAAAAAATTAACATAGATGCTAGGGAAGAAAAGAAGGATGTTATCTGTGCATAACTGCAGCTCCTATTGTAAATTTCTGGGGAGAGAAATGTTTCCTGTAAGTATGACTCACATTTCTGTGAATCAGTAAGAGCCTCTGAGGGTCAGAGGAAATTGGTATATTTTAGAGGTGAAAGGTACTAAAGTTGGTGGCTGTCTGGGGTGAGACAGAACCCAGTCTTTCTTCTGGAAGATTTTCCTTCCAGTTTGGTTTTGGTTTGGTTTGTTTTGGGGGGGAGGTGGTAAAGAGCCTGAATGGTTCTGAAATCTAGAGTTAAATCACTGAGAAATACCCTCAGAAAGATGTACTCATCTTAAGCAGAAAATTTAATTTTAATTATTTGTTTTCCTTATTTTTTTGTCATATGTCTGGGGGAGGTGTTAAAGATGGTCAGAAATTCCCAAACTTATTCTTCTCCCCAGTGTGTACCTCTGACCTGCTCAGATCATAGAGAAAACTGAGGTGAGCTGCATCTGGAAGGGAAGATACAGGCTGCAGTACAAAATAGGCACAGTTAGAAACTACAGGAATTTTCTTTTAATCAACTATAACTGCTAAGACTGAGGGAGAACTGGAAAAGAGATGATTCCTCAAAACAGGCAGGGCCGATAAAATATTGAATAGCTATAGAAAGGTAAACAGATGTGAATATTTTTCCTTGTACAAAACTCCATTCACAGACCTTGCTCTGTTTCTCAGAAATCCTGTAGCATCCAGATACAGTAGGACAAATAAATATACATGACATAAACTGTTTAAATGTTAAATTGTTAAACTGTTAAAGTGGCCAATCTCACTGGCCTTCGTGGGCATGTTTGCTGCTTGTGTTCTTAACACATGCACACACCCCCCACCCTCCAAATAAACCCAAAACACAACTCTGTTCCTCTCTGTACATTTTTTTCAGTGAACACTGCACAGTGCTAAAGAAATACCAGATTAAATCTTTCATAGACTTATTTATGAGGAAAAGATTCAATGCCAAAGTCAAATTTCTTACTATTTTTAAAGGGAAATGACCTCTTGTGGTATAGTTCACTGCTTCTCTTGCATTGAAAGGTTAATAAGCATTTGGGAGCTGGTCAGGTTGTGTATTTGAAGTATGTCAGTCATTCTTGTTATGAAAACATATCTTAAAACCTGTCAGATTGTTTGCTGGGGAGGGCTGTGGGATGTACTTTGGAAAGTCATAGGGCCTGTACTGATCAAAAAGAGCTAAGATAAATTTGCACTTGAACGCGTAGGTGGCAACCCATGCCCATTATTCTAGCCACCCTTTGCACTTGTTTTTGTGATTGTTTTGTATATTCCTGTGACTGAAATGAAAGGACTTTAGGTGAGACTACTTAAGAAGGTTCTACACTGTTTTCTTACAAAGGGATTTGTCACTGAAAAATAGCTTTGCCTCAAAAACTTCATGGACTAGGACTTCTGCTTACTGGTTTGGTTTTTTTTATAAACTTCATTTCATGCCATATTTATCCAGACTTGCTGAGGCCTGTAAAGCTTCATAGGAATCTGGGCTTATACTGCAGCTAAGAATAAATGATAATTTACAGCTTTTTTCCCCCGTAGGCCAGCCAGACTTGGTAGATGTGACAGTGTTGCTTTGGAGTTTTCAGGACAAGGGGAGAATTTGCTGTAAACCTGAAATTAAGTCCATGTAAGATGCAAGCAGGAACGCTTTTATAAACATGTGAAACCACAAAACATCTTGATTTTTAGCTTGCTTTCTAGAGTGATATATGGCAATTAATGCTGCTTCAGTTAGGACACTCCATTCATTAAATTACTGATTACGAGTGACCACCATCATTTGAATTCATCAGGTCATTAAATTAAAGGTAAAGCTCTAGCATTGTCTAGCACAACCTTCAAACAGTTGATGAGCTACCTGAGAAGCTCTTGGCAAAGTGCTTGATGTGGAGTCCTGCTTTTATGTAGTGCTCTTAAAATGCAGGAGTATTTTAATGATTTTTGTTCTTCCTATATTAGCTTGAAATATCTTTGTCATGTTCTTGCATGTGGAACATCACAAAACAACTCATCCTCTGATTTTAATGTAAATCTAGTTTAGAGCACAAGCAGAATACAAATTAAATGCCCAAACTTCTAATAATCTATTATGCTCTTCTCTGTCAGGTTCCTCTTTTCCAAATTTTCTGTTTCACCATAATTCTGCCAGGTGAATTTAGAGAGAACTAGAGTCCCTTAAACCTGCTCTGATACCACTGCAGTACATCATAGATTAAGAAAAATTAGGATGCCTTCCAAGTACATGCTTAGGATAGATTCCTAATGGAAAATTAGAAATACAATACAAAACACTCTGGCCATATATCCATGCCATAATTCCTCCCCATCTGACCTTCGATACGTTCTGGGAAAAGATGACAGTGATCCTGAGTGAAGTAAGGAGGGGGGTTAGCAAAACCTCCACTATGGACTTCCAGAGGGCAGACTTTGATCTGTTCAGGACATAGGTTGAGCAAGTGCCTTGGGAGACAGTCCTGAAGGACAAAGGGCTCCAAGAAATCTGAACAATTTCCAAGAAGGAAATCTTAAAAGTGCAGGAGCAGTTGTCCCTGTGCACCATAAGATGAAACTCTTTGGTAGTGTTTTTCTGATGCTAAAATGCTTCTAGAATTTTATGTTTAATATATTTAATTTTTTGTTGGTGGTGGTTTTAGGTATTTTTAGTCTTTTGTTTATGCCATCACCATTTAAACATCTAAATATTGTAAATGAGCGGAATATTGCAGAAGAAAGACTGCATAAAATACAATCTTAATGTAAAAAATCCTTGACTATTACAATTTAATTTACTTAGTAAACAAGAAGTTCTTAGCCTAAAATTCAGTCCACAGCTCTCAAGTACTGATGACAATCTTGATTTCCTGAAGTTCATTCCTTTGCCTTTCAGATAACCTCCCTCTTCTTTCTAAACTTGTGTACTGAAGGAAATGTAGCTACAGTTAACCCCTTGCAAACCAATTCAGATAATGCTCCAATAACTAACAGAGTGATGGATACACAAAAGAGGCCTGTGTCCTTCACTGGCAGCACTGAGTAGGTCTTTTCTGTCTCCAGCTTCTTACAAATGAAGATATAAATAGCATTTGTATTCTGGAGCTCTAAATTTAGGCTTTTTGCCAGTTTCTACACAGGATGTGAATTTCTCCTTCATTTTCTGGATTAATCCCCACCAAGTGTGGCAAATCCCTGCTCAACAGCCCATTTCAGTACAAAATAAGCACACCCCTTTCTGCCTTTGGCCACTTTAGAAATCAAGCTTTTTTACCTTATGGCCCAAAAATCCAAATGCACCATATATAATCCAGGCAGGGCTCTGAAATGCACGCTCACTACTGGTTTATTTAGTAATGCTGTCAGAAAATAACTTTGTAAATGCTCAGTTTAACGGACATTCCCACAAGAATGTAATGGAGTTCATCTTGCCTAAATGCCTTAAAAAACTGAGAACAAACTGTGAATCTACTTTCAGCCACTGTTTTAGTGGAGAAGTGAGGTAGTGGCCCATTACTACAAGCAATGGAACTACACCTAGATCCGAAGTTGCTTGGAACTTAAATGCCCTAGACATAGTATTACTACACTGAAGACCCTATTTTGTTCAGATTGGCATTGGTTATAACTCTGGTAGCTGCACCAAGATGCACCCTAATTTATACTGGTGAGTGAGAGTGTGGTCAATACCAAACCTGATTTTGATGTCTCCTCATTTTGGAAAGGCCATTTTCATTGTAGTGGTTGAATGAGGGGGACATACAGGTGTTTTGGGGTTTTGTTTTGGTCCTATCTCCTTTTTTCATGGAGTCTTGGGTTTGTTTGTTTTTTTTAAGCAAGATTGAGCCAAGATGAATAGTTTGTTCTTAAGTTTGGAGATGGCCTTGATCAATTTGCAGGATTGCAGGGTGGAATTGGGGGGAAAGGATGACACAACAGAGTATGTGACTTCAGGTTGCTCGATGTGCCTCTCTAATCCCTGGGCCTGAGCATCTTGTGGTTCGGGATGAGTTCTCCACCCCTTTCAGGCTTAGACCTATGCCTCGAACCTCTAAGGAGCTGTCCAAACTCTTTATTCTACCTCGTGAGAACAGCTGAAAGGGAAAGTGTGAGTGGCTTCCAAACACTGTGTGTGCTGCTGATTCCTGGCTACGGCTACTGCTCCTGGGGCTGTAGCTCCGACGGAGCCGCAACTACGGAGCAGCCGCCTCTCGCAGAAGCCTAAAGCCCTGTGCGGAGCCGCGCTTGCCCGGGCCAGGGTCTGGCCCCCGTCCTTTCTCGAGCAGCCGACTTCCCCTCCGTGCTCGCGGCATTTCTGTCCCCTCCTGAGCGCGGTGGAGCGGAGGACGCAGGAAAAAAAAATGCCACAGAGGAGACTGGCGTGCGTGGTGGCGAGGATGCGTTTTTGCCTGCCGCCTTGCTTTTCCTGCCCGCGGAGAGGAGATGCTCTTGGGAGATGGAAAGGGAAAGCGAGAGACGGGGGG
>VWZY01002270.1:602779-655171 GCA_013399075.1 Chloroceryle aenea
TTAGTGCCTTAGATATTGGAGAATTTCTCCTGTCCCCCCCCCATTTTTTTTTTCATTTTTAAGAAAGTAAAACTGTGGACTTCATGGCCCAGCAGAAAGATGAGGGCTGTAGTTTGTTCCCTAATATAGAAGTGCACACAGTTTTAAGTAGCTGATTTATCACACAATCATAGAGTTCATATTACTTTTAGTCCTAGATTTAAAAATTAAAAATCAAGGGTTTTTGGTGGGGAGGTGTTTCTTTTTTGTTGGGTTTTTTTTTGTGCCTTTTTTTTTTTTTAATAGTACTACTGTGATAAAAAATGCTGTGGTAAAGCAAGATGGGAAACATGTAGTTTAAATTTGTAAAATAAATAATGAATGTCAAGAAATTTGGTAAGGACTGGAAGTAGTTAAGGCTTCAAGTTTTTATCCTGTTGGGTAGTAACCATCACTTCTAAGCCAGATAAAACTTAGGCAAATGCAGGACTGGAATGACAAAGATGCTGACTGAGCAGAATTTTTTAGTGTAAGAGAAGGTAAAGCTGTAGCTCAAGAGACAGGTGAATCAGTAACACCGTGTGACTGGATTATGGCTTTGGTTGGTTAGCAAGTCTACTGTAGTTAGTTATCTTGTATGTTATTACTGGACACTACAATAAGAGGAGAATTGAGACTTCAGAGGATGCTCGAAGTAAAAATGGTTACAGGAAAGAAGTTGAAGGAAAAGCAGTGCATGTTTCAGATCATTGGAACAGAACTGTTTTCCTGAGCCTGAAATTCGCTAAGATTTCTTTAATGTCTGTGTGGCTTTTTTTCAGTGACAAATAACTGAAAACAACTAATTTCAAAACGAGGTGTTTCCCTAGTTTTGTTCTGCTTAGTCCTGCCAATTTGTAAAGATACACTAAAATTATCCAGCCTTGAGTTACTAAATTGATGTTTCACCTGGAAGTTAATCTCACTGAGAAAGCAGCAGTATTGAACTAATGAATCTGAAGATGGGCAAAACTGATGTCTGCGTGCTTGCTGTGTCAGCATTAGCAACCCAAATGTCACTTGCTAAGTTGTGTCTGCTTCTTGGGGCCTTGAGGGCCACTTGGAAATTCATAAAATCATCATGAGACTTTACCCTGTGATAAAACTGCTCAAAGCACATTTTCTCTTCTCTTCCAAAATTTATATTTTATGGTGTAAACATAACTTGTTCCAACACTCCTGAGGTTTGTGGTCAGAGGCTGCTGCTACAATCTGTGACCAAATGAAATCAAGTAGGGGTATTTCCTACTGTGTGTCATGTGCCTGATACTGTTGCCCATGGGCTAGTAATACTTCCTTTCACAGTGTGATGTTAGTTCTTCCTGTGCTCCAGGGTAATTCCATAATCTTTTCTGAAAATACAGCAAAATGATCTTGGACCTTTATCATTGTCTTTATTCTGTGCTTTTCTTATGTGACAGCTTGTTCATAAACTAGCAGAAGAAAGGCATCGAGTGCCAGCTCAGATGCTAATAGAGATTTACAGTGTATGGGAGAGAAACAGGGCTGTGTCTTGCTTCATTCAGAGAAAGCCTCCAACCATTCTGATCTAGGAATCTCTTAACATACTAACATTTTGTAGAGGGTCTGCATTCTCTGGTCTTTCAGTCTCAGTGTCTGGAAGGTGTAGTCTTTAGCAACTTTCTTTGTAGTTGTCTCACTTTGGTGTATTGAAGACATGACTGATAACTGCTGAAAGGAAAAAGTGTACTTCAGGTAAATGAAAAACAATAAAAAGTAGACATGTTCCATGATGCTGGTAACTGATGTTATCTTTCCCATCTTTTTTAACTACAATCCAGAAACCTTCCCTTAGTCATGTCAACACTGAGCTTTGGCCAGTAGAAGGTCTGCCCTGAATGATGTGACTGATCTGTCAGATGTCCCACACTGTTACTAGCTCTCACCTGGGTGATTTTTTGTTTGTTTGTTTGTTTCCTTGCTGTGTTATTTTGTGTGGGACAAGGTATATCTTAAGTAGAGGACAGAAGCATCTTAAACTTGCCAACCTGATGCTGGGACATCATTTACCATCTGAAAGGGTCTGACCAATGCTCTCAGTAGGAAAACAATGAGAAAACATTGTTACAGTAGCTCCATGTATGGAATAAACAGAAGAGTTTACACTTTTCAGGAAAAATTGTCTACAAATCAAAAATGTGTCTCTTATTTCCAGGTGACCGAGGTCTTTGTATATCAGCCACATACATGCTCTTCAGGTTCTGCATATAAAGCAGCACCACCCTCTTTCTTTCTCTTTAGCACAGACAATACTTTATGTCTAGCAGGGTACACTTTTATCCACTTCTACATCAGTTTATGGAATTGGGTGTCATAGGGAAGTTTAAATTCTGGTTTACATGGACCAAGGCATTCAAAGAGATTTGGATTTTGTAAGAATTTACTCAGCACAACCTTATCCAACAAAGAAAATGTGTTTCTATTTGTGTAGTTTCAAGAATGTCTGCATCTAATGTTAATAATCTGAAGCAAAAGCTGTACAGGACACTGCCTCTGTCTGTGAGAGAAACCTTTTTTGGTTTTTTTTTTGAGAGCGAGTGAGCTGGATTTCACAACTGGGAGCTCCAGTATTTCACTACTGTTTCCTCTTGTCTGGAAAAAAAATATGGAAACTCAATGTGAATTTTGGTGCGAAGTCCTTTTAGCATCTCTTCTCTCTCTAGGAGATGCTGACTTAAGCTCTTACTGAGAAAAGGAGGTGGTTTGGTTTTGCTCCTGACCATGTCCTACTAGTATCAAAGTAAAAGAAAAACTCTATCTTGCCAGTTTATTTTTGTTTGTAAAACTAATGTAAGGCTACCTCATGATGGAAGAGATTCAGAGGAGCAACTAAAGTAAAACAGACTGAACCCTTCTGCCTACCACTAGGCTGAGACTATCCAGGCCATAGGGGAGAGAAAACCATTCTCCCAGCAAAAGCATACACTTTTCCTTTTTAAGAAGTTTATTATGAATGATTATTCTTAACTCAGAACTTCTACAAGTCATATTCTCTCTCATTTCATTGTTTTCATGGATTATTTCTAGGCCTGGGTGATTCCAGAGGGCAAAGCTAATGAAGAGGATACTTGGATGGCAACTCATGTTTACAGAACTGTAGTAGGCACTTGCAAAGCCTCTGCCAGTGGAATAAGAGTCTGCTATTACTCTTTAGCAAATTTCTGATTTCATGGTGGTGAAATTATTGTGGAGCATTTTGTAGAGCATCTTTTGTTCCTGCAGGAATTATGAGCCCCAGATTCAAATTGCATGAGGTCAGTTAGACAATTTCTATGTTGTATCCCTTCAGTCCGAAGCTGCCCTCAAGAATGATCCCTCATTTGGGTTAAGACAGGGATGATGTTGGATGTCCCTGTGGTCATCCTGTGGCAGTTCGTTAAAGGGCTTATAAACACTCTGCTGACTGAACTTCAGAAGGCCACTGATCTCTGCATTTCTGATGTTACCACACAGAACAGTCCAAGCAGGTCATGAAATGACCTCACAGAGCTTCAGAATGAATGGTAAACTGAAGAAAGTCTTGTGTAAATCTGTCTTGAGACTTATTTTACTAGACAGTCTCAGCTTGGGAGAAGAGAACTTTTTTTTTTTTGTATTTAGGCATTATGGGTCAGGACAATGTCAAAACGTAAAGCTTGAAAAACAGGTCTTTTTGCTGAACAACTTGACAGGCTCATAGTTAACTTTGGTTTTAAGTGCTCTTTAAAATTATTTGTCTTTTCCATTGAAGTATGTTATCATTTCTGTTGTCCTGAACATTCTTATCTTTGAGCAAATTAGGGATTACATTTTTATTAATCAAGATTTTGAAGATTCTATTATAGTAGGAAAACGTAATTTGTTGCAGTGTAAAAGTAAAAATCTAACTTTTATAAACATTAAAAATGTTTTAAAATTAAAACCTTTACATAGAGCTTAGTACCTAGGAGTACCTACTAGGAAAAGATTGGCTTATTCAATATATTCAGCATACGAAAGCTAATATACCTTTATTATTATTAAGCTTCTATCAATGTATATTTGAAAAGAGGAAAATCTTTATGAAAGAAACGTGGCAACACATACTAGCTGCCATGTGTGCAGTGTGCAACGGGTGAAAGAGAATGGGAGATACTGAAACAGGAAAGTTGCCTTGCTTTTCATTCCTGAACAAGGGAAGGGAGCATCTCCTATGGAAAAAGTCTTTTGCCTTTACAGTAAGGCAAATGTAATGCCTTTCATTTCTGGAACTCCTTCACTCTTATGCTAGGAAATTACAGTGGCTTTTAAATGAAGGAGTTCCAGAAATAAAATGATCTGCATCATGTCTGTCTGGCCATAACGATAGCACGTTGTACCAGAAGCAGTGTCGTATGTGCTGTGCTCAAATTACTGTGGTTATCTTTGCATTTTCTCTTCTGTTATATGCATACATTTAGAGAAGAAATGCTTTACAGTAAGCACTGGTGATAGGAAGGGTGGTGACATATCTGGTAGTAACAGGGAAGAGCTATTGGGAGATATGTGTTTAAGGGAATTAATACACTCGGCTTTCATTATGCTGGTCTTGAGGTGGCAGCATGGACATGAGAATAAGTGAGAGAGGCACTGTGAATGGGTAGAAAACACAATGTTGGGGATGGAAAAATTCAGGTGAGGTATTTAAGCACAGGGATTGAGCACTGAATGGAGGTAGCCAAAGTCAACAATCCTATGCTATTCTATGCATTTAGCATGAGGCAGCTGTTTGGTAGATATGGACCTCTCGCTGGATAAAAATCCTAAATTCCTTTTTAAGTACTTTTGGGGAAAAAAACAGATAGCTGTTAGATTGACAGCACTGTGATTTTGAAATTATTTGGTCTCATTGCTCTTTAGGAGGTTGAGACGTGGCTCTTCTAGTCATGTCAGAATAATTTTAACAACTGTAGCTTCTTTGTGTCCTGTAAACCTGCAGGTCCCCAATTCAGTTATGTCAGCTTCCAATATAATGCAAAGGCCAAATCTTTGGGATAAGAGATGTAGGACCCAATCTCTAAATTGTCCATCAGATCAGAAACTCCCTCAATTTTAAGAGATTCCTTTTTTGTAATCTGCTGTTTGGCGTGTGTCTGTTATCTGTACCACAGCTTTTCAGGCTCAATTCCTCATTGCTCATATAGAAGTCATTTGAACACAGGAAATCTTTACTCCTCATTGACCTATCAAATGAGAAGGAATGGTCTAGTATTCATTCTGCTCACAAACAACAATTTTAAACTCATGCAAGAAAATAACAACCAAACAAAAAATCCAAACCCCAATCAACCAACAAAAACCCCAACACCCTATTAAAATACAGTGAAGAACAGTAGACAGAATTGGTAGGGAAAAAATCTGTAGAAAGAATGTTAATTGATGTTTTCCCAAACTACTTCAAGGCAGATGTAAAAAAAATAAAAATTACCATTTTCCAACAGCAGTGCAATTTATTTATTATTTGCCTTCCCCTGCTGCATCTAGCTTTGTTCTGTATGCAGAGTATCTGCAGACTCTGCCTGAAGTCTGAAAGATAGACACATCAAGATGAGGATGCTCTAGATAAATGAGCAAAGATTATCATATGTGCCCATTGCTGGTATTCTCCAAGGGGCAGTGTACCTTCCAAACAAAAATGTTACAATTGTTTCCCCCAAGAGCAGAGATCAGGTGGTGGTTGTTGTTGTTGTTGTTGTTTGCTGCCTTTGTTTTCATTTAATATTGATTTCTACGGGATGTTGTTCATCAGAGCTTCTGGACATTTACATCTATTTAAAACATCAAAAAATAATAATCAATGTGACTTTAATCCCTTCAAAGAGAACCCATTAACCTACAAAAAATGCTCTAGCTCACAATAGTTTCATGAAAGTAACTGTAAGCAGGGCAAGAGATGAAGGGACGAAACATCACACAGATATTTTTGGTTTGTTTTAAAGAGAACTTTTATTCAAAGCAGAGATCATAGCTAATACTTTATTGCAGTCTGCTTCTTCTAAATTAGGAGGTTTAGTTTTTTAAATAATTTTCATTCTCTAACTTGGCTGCCCCTGCCTAATCTTGAACTGATATTATCTTGAGTCATTAGTGTCTGCATCTGAGGAAAAGATTGTGATGTCACAAAATCAATAACAGAGGATCCTGTACTGTAATCCCTTTTCAGGGAAGTCCATTAAATCAATGCCTCTCCTTCTGTGAGTAATGACTGTAAAATCAAGCCCTCTAATTTTGCCGTGTGAAGGAGTAAGCAGATGGGATGGGATTTTACGTAAATAACTCGCAGTTATTAAATACAACAGGAAAAAATACTACATATTCTGAAAAATAAATGAATACATAGTAAATACTTAAGTGTATTTCAGCATGATCTCTGGTGTAAAATTCCTTCTTGGTGTGTTACCAAATAATGTGTTAGACAAAAAATACTTTTATTTTTTTTATTTTAGTTTTTTGGGTTTTTTAAAAAAACCTCAGGAGTCCTAAGGCTCCATCACATTTCCTCAGCAGCATTGTGGGAAAGCATACAGACTACAGCATGGTGACATAATACGTTGTCACCATCGTGTAACTGAAAGAGAGGCATTCCATGAATACAGATAATAATTCTGTGGTCTCACCTGTTGTTTATATGCAACACTGACCTCTGTTAGCTGGAACCAGAACTGACGGGTTGCCTCCAATTCTGAGGAGGCTGGGAGCTATCAGAGAGTCTAATGTGCTTCTGGGAATGGGTCCAAAGTCCCAACACAGTCAATAGAAGTCTTTATGTTGCTTTAAATAGGATTTGGATCTAGCTGTAGCAGTGAGATCTGCGATCTCAGCCGAGTGATGCTGTGAAGTTTGACATGCAGCACAGAGTGAAGTGATGGGCTGGTGACCTTGGGCTCACTGTAGCGACAGTGCAAACTGGAGACCATGCAATGGTTTGGGTTTTTTGTTTTTTGGTTTTTTTTTTTTTTTTTTTTTGTTTTTCTTTTGAATCAAAGTATGATAGCTGAAAGACTTTCCCCATCAGATAAATCTTGAGCAACCTTGCTTAGGGAGTAGCTGTATTCTCAGTAACTGGGGTGTTGTAATCCTTTGCTGGAGCCAGTGTGATAGGAGCACAGTTGAATATTTCTGCTCTTACAAGAAGAGCTGCTTTGTGGGAAACTTAAGTTATGCAATTATCACTAAGCAAAAAGTAGGGTGGGTTTCTCCAGACAGAGCCATAGTCTCCCCTTTCCCTGCCTATTGCAGGGACTGTTCAAATAAGAGTTCAGATTCGTGTACATTTCAACTTGTATCTAATTTTGCTGGCATTGGAGCATTAACACAGATAACCTGATGGATGGAAACCAGGTTCTCTGTCAATACTAGATACACACTAACATGTGCATCTGAAGAGTACAGCTGGTCGACACTTCTTTAGTAGGCTAGCTGAGTCAAAACCAACACCCAACTCCAATGATGATCTGAAGCTTTTGAATTTCAGAATATAAACTTTTACCCTGCTCTGCTCAACTGTGATCTGAACACAGCCATTATTTCCTAGACTCTTTCACTTACATGCTTCCAGTTAACTACAGAGCTGTAGACTTTCATGTATGATCACACAAAGGGAAATCCCAGTTCAAAATACATTTGCATGCTTATCTTAGATGTACACACAGTGCCATTATGGAGATTAACTGAGCTCTGTGTCTTTCTTCCTGGACATATTTAGTTTAAAACCTGAGAATTAAAGAGGGGTGAATGGTCAGAAGTTACCAATAGCAGAAGTGGTGGTGGTGGTGTTTGTTTTTTTTTTTAAAAAGGGTACTTCACAACATCTTTAAATGGGGTCTGCATCCATATCTGCTGCATATTGTAAATATTCTTTTAAAAGAAGATACATGGTTTTTCTTTTTAGTATTTTGTCATCAATAGCCTGGACTTTGCAGGAGCCTTTTTGCAAAGGAGCATACCAGAGACCAGTTGGCTGTAGCAGACCTCATGCTTGATTCTGGGATGAAGGGGGCTTTATGTGGTGACATAACAACCTATCTGTCAGCCTACCTGGTATTACTACACCAGATGATGGACAATATCAAGTCAGGATATCAGTAAGTGTATATCATACACAATTAAAATATGTTTGTGAACATTATTAGGTTAGGAGATAAATGGAGAAGGAACAGAAGCATTTTGGAGCATTCCAGAGCATATCTTAGAGGCTTCATATGTTCCAGTTATGTACATGGTTATTTTTGCATCTCTTTTCTTTCTGTAACTAGCCTTTAATAAAGATATGACCTATGTGGAGATTGACAGTCAGTAATGGTATCTTGTAATGGATCAATTCTTCATTGTCATATGTACTGTGGGGGAAACTCATCTGCTGATCAGTGTATTTTTATTTTTAGCCAAAAGATTATTTTTTTAATTATTATTTTTCCAGAGGTAGGGATCTATTGCCCTTATGAGTGCTGGCTATATGATTAAAGCATCCGAGATCTAGTGGATACCTGAATTAGCATTAGTTTTAACTGGAAGAATCAATCTTGACATTTAAATTGTTGGAATAATATGATTTTGTTTTCTAAGCTGATAGTTTACCCTCTTTGCATTTGTCTGCTGTCTCCTAAGGTGTATGGGTCTCGTATGGTCTCTTCTTATTTATCCTCATTTCCTCTATCTCATTTATCCTAGCTGGCTTGAGAGTAACATTGATATTCCTTGTTCCACTGCATAGCTGGAAGGGTACACAGGGCACGCTACCAAATTCCCCAGCGGGGAAAGTGGGGAGCAAGGTACTGCATGCAGCAAGGCAGATGACAAAGCAGGTGGTCAAGAATTGTGCCCTGCTTGTCAACAAAGTGGCGAATGCTGTGGTACGAAGCAGGGACTCTGCATCTGTGAGGGTACAGAGGAATGTGCAACTGTTCAGTGTCCTGCAGCAATTTAGGCAGGAAAGGATGTCTGGAGAGCAGCTGGTCTGAGCCTCAGCAAAAAGCAGGGCCAAGTAGGTCAGGGCTAAGGGCCATGTCTGGGTAAACCTTGAGTATCTTTGAGGGTGGAGATTTCACCACCTATCTGGAAAACCTCTTAGAGCCCTGCAGGAAAAGAATGACAGTCAATTAATTATTTTTTCTTTTAAACCATGAATTGGCACTTGAAAAATTCATAAAACTGTCTTATTAACCTGACCATGGTTGTTTTGTTTTGTTGGTTGGGGTTTTAGTTGTTGTTTTTGGTGCATGTGTTTTTTAATTTGTTTTGCGTTTGGGTTTTTTTTTTGCTTTTTTGAGGGGGGTGGTTTTGGTTCTTTTATTATTATTTTCTTAAATTAATTTAAAACCCCCTAATTTTAGGCTATCTATCTTCGTAGAATTTTAAACTCTGGGTTACAGTCACAAGCTTTTTTTGCTGAAGTCTGCTGGTTTTCTTGCATTCACCAGCTCCTTGGAACTTGAGCTTTAAGTATAACATCAAGGATAAAATTCTTAGAGCTGCCATTGTTAGAACATGCCTTCATTAGCACTTAAACTTTCTGCAGAGCCAGGCAGGTATCTGTCATCACTGCACATTCATTTCACAAGCTCACCTTTCTCAAGAAGGCTTTTTGATCGAGATTTCCCCCCCTTCTGACTGACACTTCTGGGAGGAGAACAATGTCTTCGTATATCTTGCAAGCTTAGGTCTTGGCATGCAGGAAACCATGAAAGCTTCACTGCAGGGCTCCAATGAGCAATGCGAATTAAGGCGGCTGGGGAAGGACTGGCTTCTGTCCTGGCTGGCCTAGTGCTGAAGCAGAGAAACTGGTCATCACTGCACTCAGTAAGAGAAACTTGTAAAAATCAAGGTTGAAAAATACATATCTCAAGGGAATATGTGGAATCCTTTCTGGAAATTTCCCTTATGCTTTTTGTATTGATAACTGAACCACTGCTCCTAAAATCAATAGAAGATTCCAGGCACTCAATACACTTAATGAGCTCCAAATGTACAGTTACTTTGGGCTGTGATTACAGCTTCTGCTGCCTGACTCTGCATCATACTAGTATTTTATTACTAATAATTTCTAATGTCAGAGAGGAAGAAAGTTCAGTGATTCATTATTTTTTTTTTTTCAGTTTTTTACCTTGAAATTGTTAGCTTATACTTTCAGGTGTTTACTTGTCCATGCTAAAATACAGATTTCCTCTTTTAACTACAGGATACAGAATAAAAACCCAAACCAAACAAATTAAATAAAACAAAACCAAACCAACCTAACAAACAAAAACCACAAACCCAATCAAACAAAAACAAAACTGCCCAAAACCAAACTGAAAACTAAAAAAAAACCAACCTCAACCCCCCCAAAACCCCCCAAACACGAAAGTACCTGAACAACAAAACCCACCTCCCCCAAGATTAAAAAAATACATTAAATGATCACTGTTCTGTGGTTTTTACTTACTCTGCTTTCCAAACAATATTACGATTAAAAAGCCATCTTCTTACAGCTTTAAAAAGTCAGTTTTCCAATGAAAACACAGGAAGCATATTTTACAGTTTTGTTTTTTTTTTTAAAAAAAAGGTCTTATAGTCTTTTCCCTGAAGACCCTACAACTCCAGATCTACTTTCTAAGAAAGAAATGAAGACTATTCTGCAGAATGTGCTTACCACTTGTGAAGTTAAAGGTGTCAGCAGAGGGTTTGATGGTGTCATAGTGAGCAAAGTTTACTCAGAATGAGCTGAGTTTATAGAAAAAGGAAAGATGTGTGCACCTTTACGTACTGAACGTAAAACAAATGGATAGAAGGGATTTTGAGATGTCACACATAGCCTAGAGGGGATCAACTGTGCTCAGACTTTGTGTTCAGAAAGTTCATTTCTCTAATCCTAACTCTCTTCAAAGCTAGATTTAGCTATGCTGAGCTCTGGCCTCCACTGTGCAGGGAGGGTGGTGTGAAGGAGGAGACTCTGAGGTCAGCTTCATGTGCTGCTGTACCTATCAGAGCCAGAGGGCATGTGGGAAAGGGGCTGCAGACTGAAATAGCTCTGCCACAGAGCCTCTTGCCTGCAACACAATTTAAATGAAAGATTTCAGTTAATAAATTGGAAGGTTTATAGATTATTAAAATAGGGATGGTCTGACAGTTCCATGGGATGTGGATGCAAGAGTTTCACATATACTCTGCTTTGTTTCTTTGTGTCTTTTCCAGGTGTAAAGAACAAAGTCTAGTGGTAATATATAATGCCTGGGATTGATGTTTTTGTTCAGAATCACTACCCCCTATTCCTACAATTCTGTGTAGGTAATTGCTGGACGTCCACTGTGAATTTTTGCAATGATAATGAAAAGTCTTTTTGCATTAAGAGATGAGCCCCCTCTGAGTGAGGAGAAGCGGATGGACTGCAGAGATGTGTCTGCATCCTGCACCCAGGAATGCATGTGCTATAGTAAAAAGGCTAATAGAGGGAAAGGGGAGTGTCCCCTTCTGCCCCCTGGTAAATCCATCTTTGTGCTGTCAGAAATGGCTGTAGAATGGGAGCTCTAAGATTTTTTTCTACTGAAATGGTCTAGGCTCATTTATCTCTTTTCCTCTTTGAATATTTGCATATTCCTTCTCTGCAAGTAGTTAACCAAAGTCTTTACTTTACTTGGAGTGCTGGACTAGAGGTCATATCCATTTTGTTTTTCCTCTCTCTCTTTCTTTTCATTCCCCATCCCCCCACCAGTCCCTCTGCTTCTAAAGACGTCAAATTAAATAACTGATGATCTCAGGATGCCAGAAGACCTTCACAATATGCGTATTAGGGTTTAGTGTATTTTTCTCTTCTGCATCTCAGTGCTTTTAATTTGTATGCAGAGCCATCCTCTTGCCATGAACTCCTATACCCAGAGCTGAGGATTATGGTCTTATCCAACATATGTACTCAGCCTGAAATGCTAAATCTCTGCTACTAGAGGAATGGAAAGGTGTTATGGTTCAAGTCCTCCCCCTCTACTCTGCCCTAGTGAGACCACATCTGGAGTATTGTGTTCAGTTCTGGTATCCCCATTTCAAGAGGGACAGGGGAATATTAGAGAGAGTCCAACAATGGCTACAAGGATGCTGAAGGGACTGGAACATCTCTCTTATAAGGAAAGGCTGAGAGNGCTCTGGCCTCCACTGTGCAGGGAGGGTGGTGTGAAGGAGGAGACTCTGAGGTCAGCTTCATGTGCTGCTGTACCTATCAGAGCCAGAGGGCATGTGGGAAAGGGGCTGCAGACTGAAATAGCTCTGCCACAGAGCCTCTTGCCTGCAACACAATTTAAATGAAAGATTTCAGTTAATAAATTGGAAGGTTTATAGATTATTAAAATAGGGATGGTCTGACAGTTCCATGGGATGTGGATGCAAGAGTTTCACATATACTCTGCTTTGTTTCTTTGTGTCTTTTCCAGGTGTAAAGAACAAAGTCTAGTGGTAATATATAATGCCTGGGATTGATGTTTTTGTTCAGAATCACTACCCCCTATTCCTACAATTCTGTGTAGGTAATTGCTGGACGTCCACTGTGAATTTTTGCAATGATAATGAAAAGTCTTTTTGCATTAAGAGATGAGCCCCCTCTGAGTGAGGAGAAGCGGATGGACTGCAGAGATGTGTCTGCATCCTGCACCCAGGAATGCATGTGCTATAGTAAAAAGGCTAATAGAGGGAAAGGGGAGTGTCCCCTTCTGCCCCCTGGTAAATCCATCTTTGTGCTGTCAGAAATGGCTGTAGAATGGGAGCTCTAAGATTTTTTTCTACTGAAATGGTCTAGGCTCATTTATCTCTTTTCCTCTTTGAATATTTGCATATTCCTTCTCTGCAAGTAGTTAACCAAAGTCTTTACTTTACTTGGAGTGCTGGACTAGAGGTCATATGTTTTTCCTCTCTCTCTTTCTTTTCATTCCCCATCCCCCCACCAGTCCCTCTGCTTCTAAAGACGTCAAATTAAATAACTGATGATCTCAGGATGCCAGAAGACCTTCACAATATGCGTATTAGGGTTTAGTGTATTTTTCTCTTCTGCATCTCAGTGCTTTTAATTTGTATGCAGAGCCATCCTCTTGCCATGAACTCCTATACCCAGAGCTGAGGATTATGGTCTTATCCAACATATGTACTCAGCCTGAAATGCTAAATCTCTGCTACTAGAGGAATGGAAAGGTGTTATGGTTCAAGTCCTCCCCCTCTACTCTGCCCTANTCAGATTAAGATATAAATCCTCCTCTACAGTGCAGTTGGACTGTACTAGTCCGTCCCCCTCTGAAACACAACTGGGTCAAGCTACTGAGGGATTGCTGTGATACCTCAACTAGACATTTTCTGGGGACTTATATTATCATCCACATTATCACATTGTCATAATGGAGTGATGAATGGCACCTGAAATGCAGGTAGGGAATTTTTCCATGGATAATCTGAAGGCTAATATGGTTTTCAGTTTGTGAAACTAGGGTCAGTACTTGAGGAAAGGAGCTTCTCTGAGGAAGCATCTTGCTGGAGAGTTGAAAGAAATTTCTAGGAAAGTAAAAAGACAAAAATTAATTTCCTGGATTTTTTTCCTTTTTCCATATTTTCTTTTTTTTTTTTTTTCCCCATCTTTTCCTTTTTTTCCTTATGAATTAAATATTAGATTGTTTTGATTTTCAGTTTGGTAGCTGTTGCTTTTACAATAATGGGCAGAGTGTGTGGATGTTTTATTAATGCAGTGCAAAAAATAGCATAGAGGTTGGGTATTCAGAAGGTTTGAAAGGTGAAATAATAATTTGGATTGACTGACAATAGAATATTTTGCAGTACTTGCTATGATAGAGAATCTTCCTAGCAAACACTTTGGTTCTTCTGAATGAACATTTCAATATTAAGCTTTTATCCCCCTCCAAAATAAAATGGACACGGAGACAGTCAAGGATAATTCAGCAATTTTACTATTTGCAAATAGTTGCAGTTGGCAGAGATCTGTATTCTTCCAGGAATAAAAAACTAGCCCATTTCTTGCATCTATCTTATGTAGTGTTTGTCCCCTGGCTATTGTTTTCTTGGCCTCTTTCCTTTCCAGCCCACTTATTCCCTTTCTGTTTTCCTTGTCATCTCCTTCTGCCCTGTTCAGCCCTGATTCTCCGGCACCTGCACTTCACCCTGCTCAGGTCCCTTCAGCTCACACCCCTCCTCTAATACACCCTCCTCACCTAAACCCTGTAACCTCATTTCTGCAGGATTTATCTTTTCACTTCTGTGTGAAGTTGTATTTCTTCAGTAAACATTCTGGATTGCATTTTGTAACAGTCAAAGAAAAGGCTTCTTTGAACACATCATTTGCAGCCATTTAGCCCAGCTTAATACTTAACTTCCAGTGGAATGCTAAATAGTCACAAAAAGACTATGATTACATGAAAAGACTATTTTAGTGAAAATAGCTGCTATTCAAATAGAGATCATTTTTCTCAGGGGAAAAAAAAGGCCAATTACAGTGCTTAGTCACCTACACTGTGAATTCAAATGAACTTCATCTACAGTGTTGTTACACTGATTTATTTTTTATTTTTTTTACTTTATTTTTACCAAGTGTAACTAAAATCAACATTGGTCCCTGTGACTTTCAGCTCAGCTGGTGTAACTATGCTAGCATTTCATAACTTTGTCCTGGTTATAGTTCATAGAATTACAAGATGGTTGAGACTGGAGGATCCTCTGGAGGTCATCTAGTCCCAACACACCAGCTCAGGCAGGGCCACCTGGAGCTGGTTGCCCAGGACTGTGTGTGGACAGCTTCTGAATATCTCTAAGCATGTATTTCCACAAGCTGCTTAGGCAGCATCCCACCACCAGCTGGTTCTGGGATACCAGCAGAGGATCAGTGCATAGCAGATCTTTGATACAGACACAATACTGTAAAACATAAATAGGTCAACTCTTCTCTCTTCCCCTCCCCCCAAACCAGAAATTCTTTATCTGTTAAAGGAAATGGCTGCAGGGGAAATTCTGATTAAATATTAGGAAGATTTTCTTGACTGAAAGAGTAGTTAAAGCATAGGAACACAGTGTCCAGGGAAGTGGTGGACTTGCCATCTCTGCAGGCATTCAAAAACACATGTAGATGAGGTGCTTCAGGATGTGGTCTAGTGGTCATGGGGGTGCTGGGTAGAAGGTTGGACCTGATGATCTTGGAGATCTTTTCCAGCCTTAATGATTCAATGATTCTATGGTTAAAAATACATGGTTGTCTTAAAAATATTTTGCTATGAGCTTAGAAGGATGTGGGCTCCAAAGCCTTGTGAAGAGCTTAAAATTGATTTTCATTCTTGCTCCCCTCCCTTCACCTTTCCTTGGAAAGCATTTAATGGAGGTTTGTTTGGGTATTTTTGTCTACCTAAATTACATATATTCCTTCCATTAATCACGGCCCCTAAAATAGATTTCTCAGAACTATTGCTATGGCTCCGTGGTTCACCCCAAGGCCCTCTCTAAGTTCTAAACCCACAATTACTAATAACAGTTGTGCTCACACATAATACACTGGGATTTAATTGGTCACATTACTAGCGAACAGGAATGCTTTTTCTCTGGAAGGTAGATGACCTTGCTTTCTAGTATCACTTTTTAAAGTTCTTATCTTGCTAGAAAACCAGTCCCTCCACCAATTTGTGAAAGCAAATACATAATGCACTAAAAATCACAAAAGCGTGTTTGGTGAAAGTTCTCTTCAAAGGGTTTCACGGGAGGCCCCCCCGTCTGTGAATGGAGAGCTGGTGGCTAGGTACAAGCATTGATACAAAAGCAATGGAACAGCTGTAAACTGCAGCTGAAGACGGTGCAGGACTCCTTTGAGAGAGGTGCCCTGCTGGCAGCATAACTCTGCTTTTGATGGCCTGTGGGCTTTCCAGGCAAGTGGTGCAGCTGGACTGGTGGCTCTGGAAGAGCGTTGAATAGCATGTGGTCATGTAGCAGCAGAGAGGGCATGAGCTGCAGAGGGGAAGTAGCGACACAACAATAGGGTCAAAAAGCCTCAGGTAGCTATGCCAAGATTCACGTGGGTTTGCAGATATTTCCTCTCCTTCCTTCCAGAAATTTGCAGGTTCCTTCCAGGTGCATTTGCATGGGTAAACAAATCTTCCTCAGTTTCTTATGTAATTGTTTTGGGGAAGACTGAGGAACACTACAGGAAAAAAATGGGTTTGGCATCAATGTAGTGTGTTATAGTCCTGTCCTGAAATTTGTGGAGGGATCACGCTGGGGCTACTGCTTTTCATGTCCTGTAACAGATTTTCTAGATGGTCTTTGTGAATAGGGAATAAGAACAGGTGATAAAGGGCTGGCTGAAATTTTGATGAAGACCAGACCAATTTTAGTCACAGGAGTTCTTTTACCTTCTGGTCATTTCTAGAAATGATTTATTGCTCAGTAAGACCATTTTAGATGTCAGTTGGAAAAGAGTCTGGAGATGAAATACATTTAAAATATCTGACATTATTAAGTAAAGTGACCTGATCTGGAAGTATTCATTTGGTCAGAAAACTGATTCCTACTGTAAAACCTTTCTTGACTGCATTTGGTAAACTACAGTTCTGCACTGGAAATGGTTCCGTTCAGTGTTTTATTTCAACAAAACCCAAAAGGAGATTCTGCTGAAGTGGAAGTATCTCTACAGATTAGCACGGGACAAGGGATAGTTAAGTCCTGACACCTAAAATTGCTGAGGGGTAGGGTGTGTTAGCACTGGTGTTCATGTACTTGCTAATGTCTGTCTCATCTCCGTAGGAAAATGAAAATTAATGATACAATATTTTACATTTTACTGATTCCATACCTGTGTTCAATTGCAGTTTGTAAACCACAAATCTTTCTCTTCCTGATATTTATAAACAATTGAAGATACTGAGTTTTATTTTGTGGGTTTTTTGTTTGTTTGATTTTTATTTTTTTTTTACTATACTCTGTGTCTTCAAAAATACAGGCTGGTTGAGCTGGGTAACCTGCCCATAGCACACCTAATGCAGCTGCAGAGAGGGCAATAGGATCTAGGAGAGGAACCACTGCCTGTTCTGATCACAGGGATGAGTGAATTACTGAATACAGACTGAATTTCAGTCATAAATAATGCATTAACATCGGTATTACACCATCTGCATTGCCCTGCTGCCCTTAATAAAACTAAAGAAAGTTCACCTTTTAAATTGTATTCAGATTTATAATAGGCATTTTGAATGATGGCTTCATCTACTGCAAGCAAAAGGAAGTGATTTACGACGTGTGTCAGTAGAACATTATGTGAGTAGCGATTAGCAATCATAATTTCAGACTCAACAGTATTTGTAATTCTGAATTGTGTATTTTAATGCAAATGTTCTGTCTCGAATATGGTTCTCTTGTCTTAATTAGATAAGCAAAGAAGGATTATTTTAGGTAGCCCCCTAAATTAGTGGCCAGCCTAATATCCTCAAGATCGTGGTTTTGCATTGTTTAATCCATACTGATGGTACAACTGAAAGGAAAAGAGAAGAAACTGATCTCTTACATATGCAGCACAAGAGGCATAGCTTCAGATTTAAATTCCTCTGGGTTCATTTCCAGTTGTTCATATCCTGGCTTCAGCTGGAACAGAACTAGTTTTACTTCTTAGTAGCTGGAATAGTCCTGTGTTTTGGATTCAGTTATGTGAATTGGTCTGAGAAGAATGTTGCTAATATACTGATGTTTAATTTTTGCTAAGAAATCAAGGACTTTTCATCTTCCCATGTCTTACTAGTCTAGAGGTGCACAAGAAGCTGTGAAGGAGCATAGGACCTTGACAGGAGCATAGTCAGGTCAGTGGACCCAAACTGGCCAATGGACTATTCCCTTCATAGTGTCATGTTCAGTATATAGATGATGGTTGGCCAGGAAGCTGGGTCTCTTCTGGGATTGCAGTTTCAAGATTTTTTTTCTACTCTGTGATCACTAGCTGGGAATGGGCTTGGCCTTGGTCAGCGGGTGGTGAGCAATCACATTGTGCATCACTCCTTTGTATAGTCTATTATTATAATTATTATAAGTGTTATTTTAAATTTCAATTACTTAATTATTTTTACCTCAATCCATGATTGTCCTTACCTCTACTTTTCTAATTCTCTCCCCTATCCCCCCAGGCAGGGAAAGGGTGAGCGAGCAGCTGCCTGTTGTTTGGCTGCTGACTGGGTTCTAACAACGATAGTTTGTTTTCAAGAGGAGTTACCTGCAGGCATCAGTGGGCTCAGATCAGACTTCCCCTGGTTAAGAAGCTTCTGCACTCTACTTTTTGGGAATTTCTGCACTGTGGAAATGGTGTCAGTGAAGAGTTAACCAAGGAAGGGTCAGCCTGGCCCAGTTCACCACTGACATAATGAAGAGAGTACACTTAAGCAAGGAGATCTTAGGCAAGATCTGGGACTGGTGCCCTGTGCTGGTAGCAATTGCTCATTGGCCTTTTGGCTGGATGGGTCTGCAGTGCAATTGAGATACATGATTACATCTCAGGTACTGGCTTGAATCTAATTGGGTCAGCTACCGTTAGCAGCAGTGTTGTGGTGGTGTGGGCTTCATCCACTGAGTATGTAGCCAAAGTGCAGCCTTCACTGAAATCAATGTTTCCATGGCTCTGTAGTTAGGCACGGGGCCAAACTCCCTTCCCTCTGTGTAATCCTGTTAAACTTGGTGGGACCACTTCCATGAGGAAAAGCAGCAGAATTTAACTGTGCAGCACAAGCATATTAAAATTGCTTGGCAATGGAGTGCAGCTGCTTGTGCAATAGGAGCACCTGGGAGCAATGGATAACCAGCCCACACTGGCATCAGGTCCTCCCAGCACAGAAGGAGAAACTGCTTTCTGGGACTTGTCCACTGAAGCTAAGGCCTGTGTGTGTAGTGAGATTTATTTTGCCTTACATTAGCCACAAAAAGATGCGCATAGCCTGGGCCGGAGCTGTTGATTTTGCTGTGTGCTCTGCTGAGGGAATGAGTGCATCCCAGAAGTTTCAGATAGATGCTGAGGTGTGATAACTTACCCTCCAGACCTCATCGTCTCTATCAATGAAGTACGAATCTAACTTGATCAGACCAGATGCCCCAGTTTTGGATCTGGGGATGAGATGAATGCGTTGAGGAAACAAAAGGCTTTGTGGCAGCAGCTCTCTACTCCCCTGAGGTCTAGCCAACCCCCAGCACCCAGGAGTCCCTTCTCTTATGGCTTGGGTTGTCCTGTGCTGGCTTGCCCACATGACAGCATAGACAGATGGCTGGGGAGGCAACAGATACCAAACAAAACATTGCACTGAAAATTTCTTGGCAGCCTTGAATACTGAGATTCAAATGAAATTTCATTGAAAAGCTTTCTCTAAACTATGTGGAAAAGTGAGGGGTACAGTTTTTCTAGCAGTGCATGGCAAGATCTTTTGAGTTTTGTGTTCGTTTTTTTGTTGTTGTTGTTTGTTTGTTTGTGTTTTGTGTAAAAAGAAAATCATGATATTTTGAGAACTGACAACAATTTTAAACTTTACCAATACCACAGTTGCTCCTAGGGGTTTGGTACATGGTGTTGGAAGGATAGATGTCTGGAAACATTGTACGTTCATTTTCATGTCATTATTCAAGAAAAAACTTTGAGCAACTGGGGAGAGGGGTTGTTAGTATTTTCTCAGTGCCAGGTTTTTTCACCAGTGGTGTTTTTGTTTCTGCCCCCTTTAATACAAGGGGAACTATAGGACTCTGTTCTGTATCAGCCTTACAGCCTTGCCAAAAACTGACATAGGATTTGCTTTAAGTTCTGAGCTGGTATTAGAAGCCCTAGCTGTAATATTTATTAGGCATCTCAGTGAAACCTGCCTGGCCTCTGGTTCCACTCTAATTTTGAAACTCCCATTAGACTCTTTGGATGTTATAACTGAAGTTCTTATCTCTTAAATGCACCTTTTGGGCTGCATATGATTTTATGCTGTAAAAAGCAGAGGAACTTCAGTATCTCTTGTTCACGAAAGCTTCTGGGTAATTTCAACAGTTTTGAATGAATTCATTGGGACTAAGGTTTTCAAAGCTGTGGAAAAGATTTAAAGGAACATTAATGGGAGGTGAACATTAAAATATCAACCCTATGTTTTAAATCCAGAACTGTGTTCTGCTGCCTTTACAGAGTTAAGATTTCATCCTGAAGCCTTGGTGATAATGGCTGAAACCTAGTCAGTCCTCTTTCCCTTCCACATATTACAGGTTAAGCCAAGAAAACGTGGATGAAATAAAGAAATACCTATTAGCGACTTTTTTTTTTTCTTTCTTTTTTGGAGGAAGAGAAGAGTTTGGCTGGCATTTTATGGTTGTGTTTCCATTTTGATGAGCACTTCTCCAATTAGATGTTAAAATACTGCAAAAGCATGAGAGAAATAGTTCTCTGGCAATTAGCAGAAACTGCTTGGAATCATGTAAAACTGTATGTCCAAGTCTGAACAGGCATAAAAACTCTGAGTTGCTTAAAAAGACTGTCCACTTTATATCACTAGCTTTTAATCTCATGCATTGAAAAGCAAGGCTTTCCTGTGCAGAAGAAAACAAGGCTGACAACCTATCTCTGGGCTATATTACACCTGTTCAACTTGTGTTGCACTGTTCATCTAGAAGTAAACAGAAGGCTTTTGTCAAACACTCAAATTTGCTTTTTCTCTCCAAAAACATTAAAATCTTTAGTCATGTGTTTTAAAAAAAAAAATTAAATCGATTTTTAGAGAGCCATGTGATTAGTCAGCTCTGACTACAGAAAACATAAACCTGCATTGGATGCTCAATATAGTGAGACTAGTCCATATGGCCTGGAGAACAGTCATAAGGTAACTGACTCCATCTGTTTTGAATAGCCACAAAAGGTGGGGGTTTCCCAAATTATTGGTGCTGGTTTTCATATTGTTGTCTGTAGACTCCTGCTTCTTGCATTAAACCCCATACAAGTAGCTAAGAAAATTTCATTCATTTTGGCAAGCAATTGATTAGCGTTCTCTGAAAGCTTTTAATTGCCATGAGAGGCACTGCATGAAGTGGCACAGAAATCTCATGGTAAGCTGAAGGAGATAAAATGCCATTGGTTCTTTCTACACTTAATCTGCTTATTAAAAACTACTCTAAGTCATATAAGATTCGTTGGTAAAGCATCCTCCTTGCTCCTTGGAAGTTTAAGTACTAACACCAGAAGTAAAATCAGCTTTAAAGTGCATCCTTTTTTATTCATGTGAAACTTTGTAGTTTCACTGTGTACTGTAAGAAGCATCATTGTTGCACATCATATTCGTTGCTGGACTTCATTTAGTAGGGATGGGTTGTTTTGTATTTGGGTTTGTGTGGGATTTTTTTTTGTTTGTTTTTGTTTGTTTGTTTGCTTTTTGTCATTATTGTTTTTTTTTAACTTGATTTTCAAGGTCTTACGTGTTGTTATGGTGGTTCCTTTACACACTTACATTTAAGTATTTGTGTTCACATCAGGCTACATAATTTTCTTCCTATACTCTGACTTTGTTATTGTTGCTATTGTTTTACAAAATACAGTTTTGAGACTCAAACAAATGGGTATGCCCCCTGTGAAAGGCTGAAATTAGTCCTTGAAGTACAGTGTGATATGTACTTGACAGCTCTTTGAAACAAACAAGGCTGGAGATGTGGTTTGCAGAAATCCTCCTGGTTGCTTTGGTTTTCAGAATAGGACAGATTTGTGTTTCTTCAATCTCTCTTTGTCACAGGCAATTTAATTTTCTAGATTATTGGTTCAGGTGTCTTATTCCTTTTCAAATCAGAATAATATATTGCTTTTATTACAAGATGTAATAGATACTTACTGTATCTATTTCTATTATTCATAACATGATGTAAGAAGTATACATAAAATAGTATGGATAGAAAAAAAAGAAAATCCTCACACACTGACTGATTAAACATATGTCAAGACCCATAAGCTATGAAATTTCATAAAGTAAAGCCTGAATACTATGGTAATGTGATTTTAAACAAATATTTCTTGAATAAACTGGGTGGCTAGGAAAGGTTTTTCTCTCTCTAAAACTGAATAATAGAGGCAGTAAATGATAATAGTTAATACCCATGTGAATATTTCTATTTCACCTGCCAATCTCACACTACTTTACAGAAAAGATTAAGTAGCTTTTCTCCCTGGATTTATAGGAGTGAGTTTGCTGTACCACAGACATACCTTACAGATGGTTGTAATTTCTAGAGCTGTCACTCAATTTAGCTTGATAGTAATTTAGCCCATGGGAATCCTTCTCACTCATGTTGCTCTTCCCTTCGTTAACATCAAAAAAATCAAGAAGTGGGTAACTGACACCAAAGCCCCACTTCTATGGAAAGGCAGAATTTCCATTCTGCCTTGTGCTTCTGCCCTGGACCATTATTATATCTCTGTGGAAACATAACTTTTGTTAGTTACCAGACTAGTGGAAGCTGGGCTTGCCATTAGTGCGTGCAGGTGAAATGCTTCCCCTGATGGTGCCACCTTCACCTCCACTGAGACTGCCGCTCATGTTGCAGTCCCTCTGGTTTGTAGGCATGAGCCTCACTGACAGATTTATCTGCTGCCCCAAGAAGGCAGTGACATTTTCTCTCTAATGCCCTTGGAGCTGGATTAAGCAGTGACCTATAAAAGAGGCCGTAGATCCACTTCCCAGTCCCTTAAAGCCATTTATTCCCATTAGTGTAACTTTTTTGGCATCAGCTTATTTTCACTTGATGAGTTAAGATCATTATCAAAATGCAGTGAAATTAATTCAGAAAAGAATATGCAAAGGAAAGAAAGTATGCTAATCCCAGGGAATTACTTTTTCATGGTTCAAATAAAAGCAGCCTCCCTCTCTTTCTCTGCCTTTCTGCTTTTTATTTTACTTTTATGACTGTGATTCAGAATCTTAGGCCCTCGTTTTTACTAAGCGTAAGAACAGCTTACGTGTTTCACTAGCAGGTGCAGAGGTCTTAATGTGCCTATATCCTCACCTTGTCAGAGAGGTATTAAGAGACCTGTGACAGATGTCCTAGTTCTACCAGAAGGAAATTTTAAACAGGGGGCAAGTGAATATGGCATGGATCTTGTAAATGGCTTATGCCTGCTTCTCGATGCTCTTTTTTCTTTTTTTTTTTTCTTCCTCTTAAAGTTCTTTTTGCACTTTCTTCAGAAATCAGTGCTTTTGTAATTAGCCAGACAAGTTAGTGTCTGAAGCTTCTGATTTACTCCAGATCTAGGTGCTGAGGTTTATAAATGCAAGCAGAACCGAGGCTGAATTGAGAATATTCAGAAAAATCAAGATACGTCTTGGATCGCATCTGAGTAATGTATAGGGAGGGGTCCTTTAGGACCTCAGAGTAGATAATGGGAGTTTCATGACTTTTGATACTGATGATGCATTTAGAATATTTTATTGCCTTGTAAAGCACAAAAAGAAATTATTTTAATCTTCAGGACAAAGACATCTGTGAGTCTCATTTTGCAAATAGCAAACCCCACCACTCTGAGGACCATAGTGTAAATCCATACCAAATTAATTTCATTCCCCACGTGTTTACATGTTGAGTGGGTGAGAGTAAACATTTCAGCACCTTGCAGTTCTTCTAGTTACTTGCTGTTTAATGCTCTTATCAGACAAACTGTAAATAAGAGTGTAATTAATTATTCTCTACTTACACGACAAGTTGCATATAAGTTCCATCCCCTTGGGAGTCTATTATTTACCTGATTGTGAAGAGAAATTGCTGCAGTTATCTGGAGACTGCCTAGAATGTGAATGTGAGTTTTGCATTCAGTTATTTGTAGATTTTCCTACCTGATTGCTAGATTCTGCAGAAGACCCCACACAAAGAAGGAATAATTGAGGAGATGCCAGCTCTCATTGCAGCTGGCTCATTTTCCCTTGTCTGGAAGAATCAACATATGGCAAATTCATTATTCCTAACTAAATTTTCTCTGTAAGAAAGCTGCCAAATTCATAGCTCTGGACGCAAAATCCCTGTGCCTATCCACACTGACAATGCCACTGAAAGTAATGCCAACTCCACATGCTGCAGTTCTTTCCCAGAGTGCCCTTCCTTGAGATGAATCAAATACTTTGTGCCCATCACAAGATCCTCTGCTTACTTCTGCTACTAAGTTGGGAAATGAATGCTCTCAGGGTCAGGGATTGCGCTGTGTCACTGCATGGGACATTCATGGTGTATATATGAATCATCAATACATTTAATGGTTTTTGTCTAACAGTTGTAGAACTGTAGCCTGTCTTTTCAGTTCCCTGGCTTTGGCCCCTCTCTCCTTCATGAAGTCCTAAAAAAATATTTTAGGCATAAAACTGTAAGTGACAGAAGCGTGGCTAGTAAGAAAAGTCCTGCAAAAAGTGAGACAGGAGAGGCATTAAGACGTTTGCAAAAGAGGCAAGGAAGGATGGCACTAAGAAACCTTTGGCTTTGTCACTTTCACAGCTTTGCCTTGAAGTTTACTTGCATCTTCCAAATTTCAAAACAAAGATCTAGTTCATGAATAGATACAAAAGTACCATTTTCTTCTTCCTCCTACCCCCACTGGAACTTTAATCTATGGGGGAATAAACCCCAACATAATTTTGACTCAATTTTCTCTTTTAGTACTGCAAATTAGAAGTGATTATATAGAGACTGTTGAAACCTTAATTAGGCATCTCGTTAATAACTACTGTAACCTTTATACATGCTTTAGGATGACCCAAATGTTCAGTAAGTAAACCTTTGTACAACACTTTTCCCAAGTGAAGTTGGTGGGAGCATTACCACTGACTTAACTAGAGGCAAGACTTGACACCGTAGCTTTTTAGTATTCAATCAGTCTATTTCAAGGTTGTGTGACAATGATTTTTCTTATCTTCCTCCAGCTATTCTGTCTGTTTTGTAATTACCTACTGCTTCTCCAGGCACTGGAAACAAGATTGTACTTCTAATAGATATTGAAAGATTTGTGGCTTTTTTTAAAATAGAATATAGAAAGACACTTAACATGTTAATAGTACACTGTGATCTGAAAACACTTTTTTTTTTTTGAAATGGAGTTCACAGTTAAATCTCTTGAAGTATTTCTGTTCAGTTGGGCTTCATCCGAAAAAAAGTCTTGCAAAGAGTAAAACTGTCTCTTTACTGGAATTGTCTCTTTTTTCATTTGTAAAAGAAGGTGATTCACTGAACATCTTACTGACACCAAATGTACATTCCTTGCTATCCAAGCCCAACCATTTGCAAATATTGGTTAACAGAGGCACTGATTTCTCGTCTTCTCACCCTTTGTATCTTTAACTCCTCATTACAGAGGAGCACAGGTTCAGCATCTTTATCCACCCAAATCACTCAATTTAATTGTTGGATTTCTCTTCCTATTTCTAGTCAATTTTTGCAGGTCACTACCCTGTTGCAGGGAAGCTGGCTAGCTCTGGTCAGTTGTTCAGCTTAGTAAGCAGTCTGGTGGTCTCTACCAGACAAGAGAGCTCTTTCAAATTTAATATAAGGATGGAGCCAAAACTTTTCTGGAAGACCCCACCAAAACCTGAAAAACAGCATAGGGAGGGACAGTGGAGAGGGGTGTAGTTTGATCTGTGCTCTTGAATGAATGCATGCTAGATAGTACAGAGAGGGATAAGGTTTTCCATATGGCAACTTCATGCAACATGTCTTTGTTAATAGCTTTCCCATTTCCCTGACAGCTCGGATGTAAGCTTTCCCTGGTACCTCAGCTGTACTACAGAGGATTAAACCCTGTTGGAGATGGTCTCCAGGACTGAAAGATGTTGTGCATCCCTCCAACTAGTTCAGTCCCATTCTGGTTTGCCTGATTATCCATAGTTACAGCACAAGTACAGCTCTGCAGAGAAGGTTCTGTCAGGACCAACTGTTGTGGTGAAGTCAGTTTCTCCCCACCACTGTTAGCAGTTTTCTATCTGAATCTTCACACAAACTGGATATTCACCTAAGGGTACTTTGTTATTTTTCAATGGCTTCCTGTCTGGAGAATTTTACCCCGGCTAATAATCTCAGTAGTATTGCAAATATTACACATACCCCACTTCCCCCCACCCCAAAAAGACAAATCTACATATCTAAATTCTGCTTGAAAGGGAAGAAGTAAATGAAGTAGAAGTGCTTTCCAGAATAGAAATAGGCTAAAGAAAAGGAGCTTAATTCAGTAATCAATTGCCCAAAGCCATTTTTAATCGTAAAGAGGGTTGTCAGTTCAGCTTAGAATAAAATTGGGTGAAAAAAAGCCCCAGACATGTAGTGGTTTAGCCTTCTAAGGTGAGGAGAGAACTGTGAAACTTCAGCAAACCAGCACATTTGCACTCCACTGAATAGCAGAAGGAAGCAGCCAGGATAGCATTTCTCATTTACCTGTGTGCCAGGGCATGATCCTGACTACAGCTTTAAAGGTTTATGGGAAATTGTCCTCGAATCTCATTGCAATTCAATTGGAGCTGGCTGTCTAATTTCTTCCTCTGTAAATCTCATTTTACATGAAGCACACAGCCACGGAGGACCAAAAGCAACATCCCTCAGGTAACAGCACTGTGTTCAACATGCAGGGCTTTGTGCTAAAAGTTCACCCTATGAGCAATTGTGGTTTAAATTGACAGTAAGTACCAACAGGGATGTGACAACAGGCTTTATTATTATTTAAAGCTGTGATTTTAATAATAATTTCCACAAAACAGAATTTTGCAAGAGAGAAAATAATGTTTTACACCAGAAAAGGTGCCCCTGAATGAAAATGCTAAATTCCCGTCAACCCTTTGGCAGTGAAAGGACATCTTAGAAGCTTCAAAGTTCTCTGTTGTTGTATATGAATTTGCATAAATCTCTCATCCCAGAAATGAAAATACCAAATGCCTCAAGCCACAAAATACTCTCACTGTATTTCTGATTTCACTGTGACAAAGGAGTATTGGAATTCTCAAGGAGATGAGAGTAGTCTCTGGGGACTCTACTCTGATTTCTCTTAGAAGTTGGCACAGCTTAAGTGTAAAATGGCCTCAGATGAAATGATTCATGAAGTAATTAAAAATAAAAATCACCCTGTAAATGAGGTTTCTTCAAACCATAATCCTATGATGTAGATGAGAATTTCACCAATATTCATAAGCAAATTTTATGAGTTGCCTTTTTCTGTGGATTAGCTCATGGATTCTTTGACCTTCACTCTCATACTTCAGGGGCTGAGTATTCAGTTCTCTTTGTGCTGCAGTTACCTTTTCTATTGAGTTACACCCGTTTGTCCTTTCTGGGTACACTAAAAGGACTTCAGCTACTTCTGAAGGTCAGTAATGTGAAGAAAATTGCAATAAAACTGCATTGTTCCAAAATATGCTTTTTTTATTAGCATTAAACCTTGGAGCAGCTGCTGAGAGGAAGGGATCATAAACATTATTGGGCACTTTTAATTGCAGTAAAGGACAGTTCCAGGTTATATTATCCTGTCCTTCTCCATATTCAGCACAAATCTTTCTAGAGTAAAACTAGAAAGTTAGAGGACCTATGAGAATAGTCTTATTTGAAATTGTATACTTATAGACGACAAATCCTGTTTGCTTTCTAACCTAGGTAGACCTATCAACATCAATAGAAATATCAAGTAAGTTAAGTGAAAGAAATGTGACACTTGTTTGCTGGTTGGTTGGTTGGTTGTTATTTATTTTTTTTTTTTGGTATGAAGTGGACAAGTCAAATGACTATAATTTACAGTTTATAAATATTAATGAGGAAAAGTTTACATTCCATGACACATACTAAAGGTGGGTTGTTTGGGTGAATTTTTGCACCAAACTCGGGAAATTCAGGTAAAGAAAAATTAAAAAAAAAAAAAAAAAACCCCAGCAAAATAGTTTTATATGTGATTTGCCTTAGTATGGCATCTATTCGCATTCCTGGGGATATAGACACCTGCATTTAAACTGCTGAAGTGATAAGTCTGGACTCCAGTTCTACTGACACAGTTCCCTCATCAGAAAATGTCTTTCCCCTGCAGAGGAAGTGATGTCTGTGGCAGAGCAAGCCTGTGCACCCCTTCTGTGATAAGAATTAGCTAGTGGTTTTTGTATAGTTTAATTTTCAAGCCGCTTAAGAAGTGGTTGTTTTTGTTTTGTTGTGGTGGTTTTTTCTTCCTGTTTCTCTGCCACAAGAATTTCTCTTTCGAATGACTTATTTCTCAGCATCATCAGTACTTATCTGCCACTTCACAGGCTGATTTCTCATGCACAAAACTAAATCAAAGCTTGATGAGTTTCAGATGAAGTGTAAGCAGGCAACTGAAAATTAGCAGCTACATGCCTACGCTAGGCTATGAGGTAGCTAAGGAGAATTCACTCCTGATTGCTGCCTGCTGCCTTCTATGCCCTCACAGATCAGTGTGACAAACTGAAAGATGCTCTTGTAGTTTTTGTCCCCATGTAAGGACTGATATACCTGGTTGCTCCCCGGTTGATGCACTGAAATTTTAAATCTTTTTAGCTGTACTTGTATTCTTTTCTTAGACTCACTTGCATAATTTAGTTACTTGTCGGGTAGAGTTGATAATGAAATGTTTTGAAGCCTGCGTCTTCTCGCCTGGCAAAGATGAGACAGGCCTTGAAATGGTTCCTTAAGCCCCATCACCCTGATAACAGGGACTCAAGGTGTCAAGATAAGCACCAGTAATAATTTATACTGATCTCCTCGGAGCCTTCCAGGGCCACAGGATGGATGAGCTCACCCCATGATCATATATAGGCAAAGGAAGACCAGAGTTCAACTAGTGAACAGTGTGAGGAAGAGTATGAATGACCCCTGGAGGGGAAAAAGACCCTGACCCTAATTTTATTATGCACACTCGGACTATGTGAATAAATTCCAGGAACTCATTAGAGTCAGACTGCCCTTTCCAGGAAATTTGATGAATATGTATGTTTTTCATGTATATCAGATGGTGTGTTTTGCTGATTTGTTGGAGCACTTATGGAGGAGAATCCCCAGTGCTGCCCCAGCACTGCAATAAAGAATGCCTGCTTAATGACAACTCTCTTGTTACTGGGTATTTCTCTTGGAATCCTTACCCATCCGCACCCAGCCTCCCACCTGGGGGAGGAGTGCTGGAAAGCAAGGGGGTTTGGAAGCTCTGAATTTTGTTTCACCCACTGGTAAAAACTGAGAGGAATTTCTTAGGGGGTATAACACAAGGAAGGTGGACCAGGAGGGAAACTGAATCTTCATGCTAATCCTAAACTAAAACCTGCTGAAGTAAATAAGAGCTCTCTATGGACTTATATGTGTTCAGTCAGTGTAAATGCATTTGTACACACAGAAGCACAAAAAGAGGTGAACAATCTCCTTGTGTGCTTGTGTCAGCTTTGTTCTTTCTGAAGATAGATACATGGCTTTTGCTTTGTGGTTTGGTTTTATTTTGGTTTGGGTTTTTTCTGTTGTATTGTGAGGGGGTCTTGTTTTCTCTTTTTAATTTTTTCTCTTGTTTTCTCTTTCTCTGAGACCATACCTTAGGGGTGATACAAAGAAAAAAGTATTTTATCTAGAAATTTTTATTATGGGTTTATTCTCCTGCTCATTAAAAAAACCACTGAAATGTGAAAATGTTCAGCCATCTCATTTCATTTATCTATGAGCATCCAGACTCCATGCTGAGGTCATTAGTATCTCAGGTGTATTACCTCACCTCAGTCTGTTGCTATGGAAATAGCTCCAAGCATCTTCAGTGTCTTGGCTGTATACTGCCTATGCATCTAGGCAAGAAAAGCTACATAGAATGGAGCAAACATGAGTTTTAAAGCTTGCAGATACAAATTTAAATATTTAGAGGTATTTAAAATTCTTGACTTGCCTGTGAAAGGACCCACATTGGTGGATGACTTTATGCAGATGTATTTCCTTACCTGCCTAACTTTTGTCCTTTCTATTTGTGTGAAAGTGAATTCTGAAGAAGAGGAATGGCCTATACAGAAAATAACAATCATATAAAGAAAGTTTTTATTCCCATTTGTCTTTCTGATTTCTAGGTATTCCTCTGCATGGCTCTCAGCAATGCCACTATACATGAACTGCATCTAATATACTACTGGTTTTAATAATAGATCAAGCCACTGATAGCATCATGTTCTCCCTTGAATTTACTGGTTTAGTCTCTTCATACTACTTTGGTAATTATGGAATGGCTTAAACAAAATTACTCTTCCAGGCCATTTTGCACCTTTAATTTAAGGATCTTCAAGAGCTTTATGCACGTAAAGGCTGAATTAAACTAGTTTTATGTCTCTGAATGTGTAAGAATTATCACAACATTCTCTCTGTTCCAGCTACAGACTGTAGCTGCTGATTCTGCAGCTTACAGCAATAACCCTTGGTGTAAGGGAGAGCAGAACATTTTATGTTTGTGAATGATCAGAGAAGTGCTGAGCTTCTGTGACAGCTAGGAAAGGTGACAGACCGGGGTGGCTGATAATCCCAGGCTACTGAGTGTGCCCTGCAGAGCTATTTGCTACTGCATTCAATTTAAAGGCAACTATGAGGGCTGATCTTAAATGTCTTGAAGACTGAAGTGCTCTCCTTTCTTTCACAAGCTTCAGGGTTGGGAAAGCCTACACTTGAAAAAATACAGAGGAGGTTGTTTGTTTGTTTCCCTCCTGTTCCTTACTTTAACTACAAGGTAGCATTCTTCCAATTAACCCACTGATGAAAGTTTTAGATATTTTCACTAGGTAAGGACCAAGGTGCAGCAGTAGCAAGAATGGCTTTCCTTTGTAACATCTCAGTCCCAACCTTGCTGCTATTCAAGCGTGTATTTTATGCTTGCATTTGAAACAGAAGATCTTTTCTTTTTTTTCCAAGCTTTAAAATTCCCCAGAGAGGAAAATACTGGCGTTTTTTTATTGCCTTCTTTTTTTCATTTATCATTTTTAAGATGTGCAGAAATGGAACTCTTGATGAGATCCTTGCCTGATAGTGGCTGGCAGTACTCCGCTGACTTTGAAGAGTCTCTGCCAAGTTACATCCAATATGATCAGGCTTATTTTGGAAGGAACTGTGCAAACAAATTATCATAGAGTGAGATGCTGAAATTTATGGTGATGCATACTGTTGCACCTAATATTAAGCAATGGAGTTTGGCTTGATTTTCGGGGTTCTTGCTGAGTATGACATCTGGTATGATGGAAACTTATATCTACTTTATAAATTTTAAGAATAATACCATCACATTAATTCTGGTAGCTACTACCTTAACTTCCTGATTTGGCTGGTGGCATGCAGAGTTTTTACTGGGAATGTAAATGGAAGGCATGGGTATCAAGTTTGTGGGCTACAGGGTGTCATGACTTCTTTCACTAACTTGTCTGGTGATGTATAAACATGAAATGCTCCAAATATAAAGTATTTTTTTCTTTATAAAGAGGATTTTTTGGGGGTAAATACCAACTACTGCAGGTATGACAATTCAACCACTTCCCTGGGCAGCCTGTTCCAGTCTTTGATAACCCTTTTGGCATAGAACTTTTTCCTAATGTCCAACCTAAACCTCCCCTGAAATAACTTGATGCCATTTCCTCTTGTCCTATCCGTTCTAACTTGTGAGAAGAGACCAACACCCACCTCTCTACAACCTCCTTTCAGGTAGTCATAGCAATAAGGTCTCTACTCAGCCTCTTCTTCAAGACTATCACCTTCCAGAACCTTTGCCTTTATAGTTGCTTCACAGAGCTTTAAATAATTATATTAACTACCTACAGGAGTGTGTCATGCCAGGTTTCTGCTGATGCTGTTGTAAGTGGAACTATACCATTTGTAGGAAGTAATGGGCAGTTCTTTTAAGAAAAAAAAATATTNTAGATAATCAGATTAACATGGCAAAAAGCCCTGAAAACAGTGACAGGGTAATGTTCATTTCTTACCCACAGGAAACTTTGAATTTAACAAGCCAAAGAACAGGCTAGCTGTGCATAATGTCATTATCAAAGCCACAGCAATGTTTGCTGTCACACCTATATCTCTCTCTTAAACCTTTTGAAGAAATGGAACACCTAAAAGTGCTTAACAGAGGAACCTCATTACTTATCCCTGCTCTCAAGGTGCGTACTGGATGTCTTTCCCAGTGCCACCCTTCAGGGCCACATCTGCCTGCTCGGTGGCCCATCACATTTTGTGGAGGAGCTGATGCACTCCCAGTCAGAGCTGGACTGCAGTGGAGGGTTATGGCCACCCGAACCTCTTCTCAGAGTGGCATCCTCTCACATAAGCGTAAAAAGCAGTGAGTGTTTATCTGGTATTTTTAGCAAGGCTGAGCATGTGGGAAAAGTGTTCCCCAGAGCTCTTGTCTGCTGATGAGACAATGTATGCAAAAGACCTGTGTGATCTGTTTGATCCACCTTTCATAGCCAAAATTAAGATATACTAGGAAAGAAGAAAAGACTAAAAAAAGCAGCAAAAAGACAAACATAAGCCTATTTCCAAATCCTTCCCCTTTACATACCCAACATAGTGATAGCAAAATCCTAAATCTCCAAATGTGTATTTGCGGGCTTTCAGTGTGTGAAAAGACTTCATCTTTTTAAGCCTGGGCTTTGTGGAAACCCGCATTCAGCTTCGTTAAACTGCATCTGTTGTCTTAGGCAAATCACTTTAATCTTCCCCTGCCTCAAATCTCTGGTGTAGCACAGATAGATTAATTTTGCTGCAGATATCCAAATTATCAATGGCACCAACCCTCCAGGAACAGACTTCTTTGATCTTGCAGTAAGAAGAGCCCTACTGAAGCTAATGAGAGTGAACATGCAGGATAAGTGCTGCTGGAGGTATAATAAAGCTACTGGAGAGGTGGGAGGGAGAGTAATTTTTCCTCTGCATCTAGATTGCATTTTGCTGGTGGAGGAAAGGTGGAAATCCAAGTGGATTCATGTTTGTGTTTACAAAACGTCAGTATATTTTTGTCAGGCTGCTTACATATGCATCCTTCTCTCCCTGCATTCCTCGTGAGTATACAAGCCATCCTCCTCCAGTGACCCAGCAAGGAGTAATTACCTCTCCTCCACTTTGTTTAATCATGCTGGTATTTTACATGGCACAGCTGTGTTGCATTTGCCTACCGCTGGAATTAAATGTGCCTTACATTTTTCACCTCAGAAAGGGCTGATCCTGCAAGGTACAGCCTGCCCTCCCTACTGAGAAGCACCAGCTGGTGCTCTGGGTGATGCCTCCCAGCTCAACTGTGGTTTGTGGGACCAGGTCTGAAAATGGGTTGAAGCCTGTGGTGTGTGTGATGGAGGAGGAGGTTGGTTGAGGAGCTCAGAGTCCTCTAAGATGATATCTTATCTTTGTCACAGGTTGTTATCTGTGCAGCACCGGTGCTAAGCTGTTCAGGATTTCCCAGATAGAAACTGGAGCCTATTTTAGCAAAAATTATCCTTGCAAAATGGTACTTTAAGAGTGGGGAGCATTGTAAAGTTGCAGGTTGTTCTTGGATGCATCTATTTTTCTAGCTTTCTCTTGCTGATCTGTTTATATGATTGTGACAGAGATTTAAATGCCTCTTTTCTGTCCTTTGTCATGCTTGCTTTATATTCTGAGTGCTGTAGGAAAGATGCCAAGTAGATGGCCATATTCTTTTGTTATGTTTAGGCACAATGCTAAAAACAATCCCTGAGACCACAAATGGTGTGGTTTTCTGTATTTCTTTATACTGTTACTTTTGTTCTTGATTGCTGTGGAGGTCCCCCATTAGCCACCAGTGGAACTACAGCACCATAGAATCATTTAATCAGGAAGGGATCTCTGGCAGTCATCAGGCCCAACTCTCCATTTAAAGCTGGGAATTTTGTAGAAATAATGAACTTCTGGTTAAAGAACAGAAATGGAACTTGGAGGATATGCATTAACTTCTCTGCCTTAGGTTTCTTTCAAAAATTTCAGTAATACTCTTTATACTAAAAGACCTAAAGATATTTTATTCCCTTGGTCCTTCCATACTGTGTTTCCTACTTTGCTCAGCTAATGCTTCTTTTTCCCACACTTTGTCTATTTTCTGTAATGGTCAAAAAAGGACTAGCTGTTACTCTCTGTAACATCTAGTGCATTCAATTCTTGATCATGGTTATATTATAGTAAAAATATTCTTCAAAGAAGATGACACCACCCCCTGCAGACAGGTCTTTCATAACAATGCCAGATACTAATTTTCTGTGACAGGACTGTATTACAGAATATCCAGCACCAATCATAAGATGTTTTTTCCTGAAGTAATGAACTTTGGTAATAAATTAGTCACTGGTGTCTCTTGTACATGAAAGAAAGCTAATGTTAATCATGGTAGTGAATAATGACACCATGATCTTGAAGGTCTTTTCCAATCTAAATGGTTTTATGATTCAATGAGTCTGGGTCCGATACATAAAAAGGTTTACAGAATAAATTGACAGTACCAAAAGGTTTGCAAATGACCTTTCAAGCAATCCTAGCCATCAGTGGAAGCTGAAGGCTTACAGCCAGGGACTATGAACTCTTTTGATTGGTTTTGACTAGCATGGATCATTAATGTAGGATGACAAGAACTGTGTGTGAGCTTTTGTTTTGGTATAGTTTTATTTCTGTTCTCTGAAATGACTTCTGCTTTGGATCAGTGTGCAGCACACAGGTCAGTATGGGAACTAGCTAGGGTTAGATCTTTTATGGCTCTGCCTGCAGCAGTAAAAAATAGGTTTTAATTTCCTAATTTAAAAACCAAAATGTGTGGAATCTCTTTCTGTGTTTCATATTTTCACATTTTGGGAGGTTGTTTTTTATGTGCGTGCGGTTTGAGCTCTTAAATGGGTGAATTTGTTCTGTGTGTTGTTCAAATACAAATATGGAGGCAAGATCTGCCTCAGAGACCTACCTAGGAAAGACAAAGCCTGGCTGCTAGATCAGCAGTATTGCAGCTGCAAGTGGTTGAAGATGGAGTGTTGCCATGACATAAGCTGACAGGACTAAGCAGAAGTGCAGTGTAGCTTAACTAGTGCATGCAGGGGGAGAGCAGTATATGCCACCAACAGAAACATCTACTTTCACAAAACCTGATTGGCAGCA
The DNA here is from genome assembly GCA_013399075.1 of Chloroceryle aenea. Classification (NCBI taxonomy): domain Eukaryota; kingdom Metazoa; phylum Chordata; class Aves; order Coraciiformes; family Cerylidae; genus Chloroceryle; species Chloroceryle aenea. The sequence goes on from VWZY01002270.1 coordinate 637,892, forward strand.
AGAAAGGCTGGCAAGAAAATAAAGAATGCAGAAGTAAGGAATACAGAGAATCACTATCTGAGCGTGGGGTTTGCTGCAGTTGTTCAAATTCAAAGACATGGCACAATGCTTCATCTTCTTATGCAAACAGCTGTGTGTATATGTGCCTCAAATTTAGCTTTATTTTAAGAATAGTTTCTTGGGCTATTTTTTTGCTTCTTCATCAGAACTCCACTTAAGAATGTATCAGTTTCAAGACTTTCACTAAAAAAAAATGTACTGGGTGCAAAATGACATCTTTAGTTTAAAGCAAGCCTGATTGTGGAAGAGTTAGTATTTTAAGGACCTGAGCACTCATCTGAGACACACAACCATCAGGTCCTCCACCTGTTTCAGCAGGACTGTCACTTACAAGCAATTGCCCTAAATTATTGATGGTTTCATGATGGCATTCTCAGCCTTTCAAGTTGGAGCTGCTGCAGTCATGTTTATACTGTGCATTGCCCCAACATAAGATCAACTGAATTTGTAGCCTGGGAATTGAACCTCTTGTGTGGGAGGCTGTGAGCAGAGGGACCTGAACTCTTTTTTTCACTCCTTATCTCTATTCTTTTGTCTATAAACTCAATTTCTTTTAAGCTCTGTTAACATGTGTATACAAAGTGATAACTCCAGCAGATGAGACATATGAAACCTACACCAAAATAACAAGTTCAACTGAAGTTTAAGTCAGCAAGAACCTGTCAAATGGGAATGTCTTGCCTTCCCTTCCCTCCTGCTTCCCTGTGGTCTAATCTGGCTTTTCCTCCTTTCCCTGCAGCCCTTTTTCCTCCCCCCCACCTTGTGTTTCTTTTTGTTTTGGAAAGTGTTGCAAGCTCTGTTTCAACTTTGTGAAAAACAGAGAAAAAATAATTAATCTCAATGTCTTTCAGAAGATAAAAGAACAATGTCCCATCAGTTTTACTGATGCTCAAGTCAAGCAAAAACTAAAGAGCCTGCATATTTAGGAAGCAAAACATTATAATTGGTACACCCACTAGGTGCAATAATCTTTGAATGCTGCTAAGTAGTGCTTAGAAAGGTAAGAAATTCTTTCCTAATGCTTGTAGATGGAAAATGCAAGGAAATAAAATGATCCTTGGTGTGACTCTTATGAAAATATCCAGCAATTTTAGTAAGAGTGGAGAAAAAAAATGAGCATGGGGGGAAAAAAAAGAGCACAGCAGAAAAGCAGCCTTTTAGAAAGTAAGATATGATTATGCCTTTTAGCAGTTTCAGTGCTGGCATAATTAAGCTGGTGTAGGGCCTAGTTTGTGAGAACTTACTGCAGAAGCAGCAGTGTTTTCTTTGTACCAAGTCTGATTCTTTACCAATGACTTATTAATGCTTCCACTTGCTTTGCAGAGGTGGAAGCAGCTGCACGAAGCTTCCACCAGCAGAAGCAAAAGCATGAAGCAAATGCTGGGGAACAGTGAACAGAATGGCAGAAAGAGTGAGTTATTATTAAGTCAGCAAATTTTAACACTTTTTTTTAATTGGCTGGCAAGATTTGGATAGTTCAGGGAATGATTAATCTAGCAGACTCTGTCTGCAAAGCAGGGGCTTTGGCAGCCACGTGGTCTTTGGACGCCCATTTCCCTTTGATTCCCAGTACCCAGTCTCACAGTACCACAGTGAGACCATGACCCTGCTGACTGACAGCTTTTACTTTGAACAGCATCATGATGCTGGTTACCCTTCCCTTCCATCCCGAGGCTTTTAATTCTGCTTCCTCATGTTTTTTTCTTTAATGCAGATTAGTGGTTGGGTTCAGAGCAGGACTCTGGAATGGTCTCAGGGGCTGTGGTGTGGAAGGGGCAGGCGAAGATGGGAGGAGAGCAGCAAGAAGCAGTGGTGCCCCAGGAATACCTCAGCAAGTGCTTTAGGAAAACCCTTTCCTTTCTCCTGCCCCACAGTACTGCAACACAGGTTGTGAGAGCAGCTGATGTTCTCTGCTTTCCTGAGGTATAAATGCAGCAGCCTAGAATGGGAGGCAATTGGGGCCACTGCAGAAACACAGAAATTAGTTTGCAAATGTGTCAGTTCATACATTTTTTAACTGGTGTCAGAAAGGGTGGCTGTCATTTCAAAAGAAATTTATTTGCATTCCAGTTTGTCTATTTTAATTGCACAAAAATGCAGTGAGAAGGAAAACTGTGAGTGGGAGATTAAATAGGACACTCTGTCTGCAATAAAATGGAGTTTCCTTAATTAAATCTGCTTAGAAGTTGCTAAAATTTTGTCATTTTCTTTATCTCACCATTTAGTTTCTGGAAAGAAGGGAGAAAGTGGGCATAAAAAATAACCAAAACCTATTTGTGTCACCTTCTGTAGTTGTCTAACAGGCTGATGTTACAGTAGTTTCTGGCAGAGAAGTGGTTGACTCACAAAGTCTTCAAGTGTGCTCAGAAATTCAGCACAGTAAATTCAGGAATTGTTTGAATGCTCAGTGTCTGTGTGTGTCACATCTGAATCCATGTGCTGACTTCTGAAATGCACTTGCTATTCAACAACAGGAAGCAAGGCTGTAAAATCTAAAGAATGTGAACCTAATCTCTGCCTATTACAGGGATATATTCCCTCACTGTTTGCAAGGGAAATCCATAGATCAGGGACTCGCCAATTCACAAAGTACAAATGGACTTCTAGAGAGACAAGTACGGGATGGCACAAAAATAAATAAAGCTACTTGCTACTTACTAATGTTGATGCCTACAGTCCATCTGTGTCCTAATGCCGAATTTTTAATCAGTGAAGTCCCATTAGTTGCCTCTGCTATGAATTCCTGACCATGTTTCATCTGAAGAGCTCTGCTCAGCTTTTAATTGATTTTATGATACAGATACTTTCATTCAAAATTTGCTTTCTGCAAAATATTTTCTTGCACTGACTAAAAATTGTTGTTCTGCAAGCCACTTTGTCAGAAACTTTAGATGTTTGCTGAAATACAAAATAGCTGCAGTGACATTTAAAGCACTTACTTTTATAACACACACACCCTTAAGCTAAATAACCCCTGGTAAACAAACATCTCAATTTCTTTCTATTGAAAGTTTGACATTAGCTACAGCAAAGCAATTATGAACAATACATTATTTGTTTTATGGAAGTATGAAACACAAAGGACACTGCAAATATGCACTGAAAACAGTCGTTTTACTAGGAAGATAGTCACAGAGGAACACAAGCACAGCTCTGAGAAGATAGCAATGAGCTGTCTTTAAACCTTAGCTTTCAGTTAAGTTATTACAGCACTTGGTTGGTATTGCATGTACTTTCTTTCTTCAGATTCTTGTAGAAGTTTGTTGGACAGAATATAAATATATACACTGAAATCTGACTGACTTGAGATTTTGCTCTGGGCACCCAGCTGGCTATCAAAAGCTCCATGCTTTTTGACCACCAGCATGTTACCTATTCAGGGCACTCTAGCAACTCCAGAAGCTGCTCTTGACCTGCCCAGCAGTATTCACAACTGGGGCCAAAGCCCAGATTATACCCATGATAGGCCTGGCCCTTTGGGTGTCCCGTCCGAACCATGCAATCTTCCAAACTCTGACCCTTGCTGATAAAAAAATGGCACTTCTGATTATTTAGGGTTAAACCATGAAATGTATCAGCATGTTTTTCACACCTAGTTTGGTTTTGGTGAGACTCTTGGCTGGCTCAGCTTGTTGGGTGTTGTCCTTGAGGAGTGTTGGTTTGGGTTTTTTCAGTACTTTAACCAGACTGTGGTGTTTACTCTTCCATAGAAGGAAACCTAAAAATGCAGGTGAAATTTCCATAGCCCTAACCTGACAAGCAGCACATAATGACTTGGGTTAATGACAGTGCTTCTTTGGGATCAAATTGGAGACTTTTGCTACTGCAGCTGGTAATTAGGGATTTCAGCTGCTCTGTGCAGAATGAAGTTGAGCTGACAAAAAGGTAATTACACTGCAGTGCATTAAAAAGCAGGTACTGTGTGTATAATTACTGTAGACTTTGTGTGTGTGTGTTTTCTTAACTTCATAGTCATCCTCTAACAACAGAACCTGGGACGGCTGGTGCAGGGTGCTTGCCAAGAAAAGCAAATTAGGAGAGTTATTACAAACGAATGTTTTCCTGTGTTCAAAGCCAAACTTACCAAATGCTCACTCACTTCTGAAAGGGGGAGTGAGGAATGGAAAGAGAACACAAGAGCTGAATTTCTGAAAGAAATGAAAGTAGTTTGTGTGTGCAGCTATGTTCTACCCTTGCTTTACTGCTGCTAATAATATAGCAAAATGGCAGTATAGGAAGGAGTCTCGGAAGGCATTCAGTATTTATTTCCAGGTAGGGTTTTCTGCTATGCCGTGGCTGTCTCTAGAGAGCTTGGCTGGGGAGCCAGCAGCCACTGCATTAATACCTCAAACCACAACAGCAAAGCTGTGCAGAGGTGGGTGTCCCCAGCCTGGTGGCTGCACTACCTCTTCATGCTGACTCTTTGCTGCAGGCTTTGTCCTGTGGGGGAGGTGGGGAAACACCAGCATTTTAGTGATGGATGTTGCTAGTTATCAGAAGCATTCTCATCAATCTTGAAGCCTTGTGGTTTTGGTATTTAACCTGTTTAAGTTTGCATGGCATCTTCCTCTATAATTTGGTATGTGCTATTTGATGTTGTCACTTCTGTTGCATCCCCGGCTTCTGCATGACAGCAACTCCCTCCCCAGCCCTTCTCCCTTTTCCTTTATGTGGGCAGCCCCACTCCCACTACCAGGGTGGGTGATTCACTTTTTCTTCCTTTCCACTCCCGTGCCTTGAAAGGGTCAGGATCATGATAGCAGCTCTTTTCACCTTCAAGATCATTTATACGTAGGACATTCTTGCCCATGTGGAGCTGCTGGCACACCTGAGAGGAAAAGCCATCTGTGTCAGCAACGACAGACATTTTATATCAAGATTAGTTTGGAATTTCCCTTAGACTGGACTGCTTTGCTGAGGTCTTGCGTGGCTGCATGGAAAAATTCGTGGTGTTTGTGAGCATTCTCAATGTGTATTCATTTTCTTGCAGAGCAGGGTTGTGTAGCCTCTCAGACCATGTAGAAAGGTGAGGAGCTCTGGGCTCTTTCCTCACCAACCGTGATCACTGGCCTGAAGCTCCCTCCTTGATGTTTTTATTAAAAATGTCTCAATTCAGGAAGTTAAACACTGTTGAAGGAGCCTGACTACTGGTGAAGGGGTGCTGAGCAGGACACAAGGCACTGCTCTGTCTCCCCACCCCAGTGAGCACATGCTGCACCTCTGAGCAGGAAGAAAGGGTGAAGAAATGTCCCCTGTATTTCCTTAGGCTTCCAGTGTGTGTACAGAGATGATCAGAAGTGTCTGCATCTAAATTAAGAGGGAAAGTGCTGATAACCCTCTGGATCATGACAGGTGCTTCATCCATAGCTGGGTAGATCAAATTAGCCTTGCAAGACACCACACAGTGAAACACTTCTAGGTGCAATATCTAGAAAATAAATTTGCAATTGCCTTCTGTAGATAGGTTGAGGGCATTAGACCTTGGAGATCAGAATTTGTATTGTTCCTCTTCTTTTATCATACAGGTGTGTAAAGAGAGGGTTAGTCTTCAAAGACAGCACACCTGCCGGGGGGGAAACCCCTAGAGGAATTTTACTTTACAATTGAGGCTTTAAGGGGAAGTTATCACTTCAAATATGAGCAAAGAATGGAGTAGCTAAAATTCTACTTCTGTGTCTGAAAAGCTGCTGAGGATTTTTTTCCCCATGTATGCAGGGAGAACAGCAAATACCAATGTGATGCCTTAGAAAGGAATTTCTTTCTATATACAGTACACACTTAAATGCAGAGAAAATAATAGACTAATAAAGTGCTTCCTCTGTAGTAGCCATTGAACTTCCCCCAAAACCTAAAAGTCAACACTGAAATTTGCTAGCCTCAAAGCAACTAATTCTGAGGGGCATGCTACAACATAAAAATATGCAAAATGTTTTCATGATATAGATACAAGTGTAAAATAAAATTATCTTCTGTGTAGCCAAATGTACAAAAGTAAATATAGTAATTTGTAGTTGATATACAAACCTCTCTCAGAGAGAGTAATTTCCACCTAAGGACAAGTGCTGTTCTATCATTAGCAAAGCAAGTGTAACAGTGAATGCAAATGAGGTCATCTTTTTACTGATGGCCCAAATTACGAGTCTGCTGCTGTAGTTGTGGCAGTGAACAAGGAGCCCTGAACTGAATTCTGAGGCGGCGGCACTGAGAGTAAGGGAAGTCTCCCCATGCTTCACATCCTAAATTATTAATCTAGCTCCTCCTGACATTTTAAAATTGTAACATTATTTTTGAGTTTTTAGGCAGATTTGTTCTGCCACCTGAAAAACTTCACTTTTTTTCATGTTCTTCCCTCCATTCCCTTTAAAAACCAACCAACCAAAACCACTTTCAAAATGCTGGTGATTTTTATAACTAGCACTAATTAAACTACTCCCAGTTGTATTCTCTTGGTTACAAAGCAGTTACACAGCAATTCCGTGGCTCTTTTGACATAGGAAACCCTTTTTATACTAGTCTGCATCAGCTCTAATGTTGAATCTAATTTGCACACACTCAGATACAACGATGTCTGAAAGAAAGACTACTGGAAATTGGATACTTAATAGAGCAAAAGACTTGCAGCAGAATGACTGAGATTCTCTCTGTGGTCACCACTGGAGAAGTCACATCTTAACAATGGAGGAATCATTGCTTGATAAAACAAGAATGTGGTTCTACCTTACATGGTGTAAGGCTCATGGAGATGCTGTTTACTGGATCAGGCATAGCTATCTGAAAACTATCCAAAATGCTTTGTGCAGTATAATATGAGGCATCCTGACTGTTCAGCTGTCATCCAGTGAGGGCAGCAGTGTTGTGGGGATAGGGAATGCTTTGATTAGACAGGAGAGAACAAGATGGTGCTGATGAAATTCCTCCGGATCAATAGGTCTTGGGTTAAATCTTGCCATGAGATTTGTCTTTTCAGGGTCTCTGCAGAGTCATGTAGCTTGCATTGCATTGATTTTTTTATTTTTTTTTTCTCTAGACACACTTTCAACTATTTCCTTGTCATGAGTGTTTATAAAGGCTTTTTTTTTCCTCTTTCTTTTTAGCAAAAGCTTGACTTTTGGTGCAATTATATAACAGTAGCTAACATCGTGATGTGGCATGGGCTATAACAGCTTGCTGTAGTCCATTAGCAGATTTAGTTCAGAGGATTTATGGGGGAGTAAGGCACAGAATTCTAAATAGCTGTCATAGTGAACCAGGTCCCCTTGTTTTTTGCTTTTGCCTTTTTGCCATTATCAGAATGTGAACTAGAACCTTGGTTACTACCACTGTGAGCCATGGAACTTGAAATACTGTTTGCAATCCAGAACCTGTGGGTCACCAGAGTCTGATATCACATTAAAATGCAAGGAGTCCGGGCAAAAGCTAAGAATGAGGTGTTTGCTTGATTGCACACTTTTCAGCGTGCTAGCTCCTTCTTCGTGTTGAGAGCACAGAAGTGGCAGGGCATGAGGGGACTTTGCAGACCTGGACCTTGGGTATAAAGTGGCAAGACATCAGGCTCATGTCAGACGCTGGCCACATTTTATGATGACCTCATTGCTACTCATGCCCGAGTGCAAAACTTTCACTTTCCCTTAAATTGTTGCTGATTTTCCCCAATGAAGTTAATTCCAGGAGCTTTCCTATGACTTGCTTTATGTGGACTGTCTGAGGGAGAATAGAAGGAGATCAAATTAAGTTTTCCTGTTACGTGTTATACATATACTTCCAGCCAAGCAGCCTTGAATCTTTCCTGTGAGGAAGACACATTCAAGTTTAACAGCTGTACAAAACAATGAAGATTCCTCACCAAAGGCAGCATAGAAAGAAGCAAATTCCATTCCTCAGTAAGAGCTGGTATGTGATTTAAACAAACTTCTTGCTAATTCTGAATTTCTCCAGAGACAGATTTTCACCCTTCAGCAATTGTGGAAAAAGGAGAGTATTACACAAAATAAACTTTTTTCTTCTCAATATCTCTAGTTCTTCATATATCTCATTCTGCTGTCTCTGGGTAGTTCAGGTTCATTTCTATCAGAGTCTATCAGCAATCTCTATTAAAGGTTATAGGGTTCCTTTATTACAAACAAATGCAATTTCACCAATAATTTTAGCTCTGGGCTAATAAAACCCATCTTCTACCGAATCTTATAATGTCATCCAACTGCCTGTTCTTATAACTCTGCAGGCTGTTTCTAAGCTGTAATTTTTTTTATAACTTCAAAACTACCACGAATTTGGAAAAGGCTTAAGAAAAAAAGGTGCGAGAGTGATGTGAGGCTTGGGGAACATGCAATACAGTGGGAGATTAAAGCTCAGCCTTGTTAGTTTATTGATGGGAAATGAAGGAATCAATTTGACGATGGTCTATAAGAGCCAACATGGAAAAGAGACTTCTGATAGCACATTGCATTTTGACCTCCATATTTTTCATTCTGTTACATGAGAGGATTTGATGCTCAGTTTAATACGAAAAAAACCCAAACATTATGGGTAATTAATCTCTGTAGCAACTTAGGTAGTATGTTCTTCCTCACTTTTAAGTCTTCAATTCAGTAATACCTACCTTTTTTCAGACATGTCTTTCTTCAGTATATTAAAAGGGAAAGAGAAATTGATACAGGTGATGCCAAGGCACTCAGTCTGTATAAAAGTGTGTTATGGCTCAAGAAAGTGGTTTAGGCTTAATTTAAGGGAAATTGGTTGGTGTTCCCTGGCCTGGGTTATGTGAAAAGTCAGAATATACAATACTATTTTTTTTCCTTAGAAAAATAAATCTGAGAATATGATCAATTAGTAAAATAAGCTGTTATGAATGAAGGGGTGCTACTAAGCAAAGGAATATGTAGTAAACGTACATTAGGAAAGAAATGACCAAATCAAGGATTTTCATCAGGAGATATATCCATGTCTTGTTTCCTTCCATCTTAACAAATCTTGGCAATCCAAAAGACTAGTGATATTGGACTCATAATGGCCAGTTATGCTTTATTGGCTCCATTAACATATGACAGTTGTGCAGAGGTAAAGCTCACAGGCTGGTGCTGGTTATCCTGTCAGTGAAAGACCAGTTAGAACAAAGATGCTTCAGAGATTGATTAAGCAATGAGTCTTGACAAGGCTTGTAACATCACTGCAAAATAATCAGACCTCTGGGAACTTTTAAGATTACCAGCATGAGCCCTGAATTCCTGTGGGTGTATTTATCACATGGGATCCTCACCATGGAGTGGCTATTAATACGCAGTTGTTTGCATTAGAAATATTTTGCTGCCACTGATCAGGTCCCTTGGAAGATTCAGCTGCTCTGTTTGACTTGCTATCAAAAAAGCCACACTGCTGACTTTAAACCTCCCCTTCTAATGCTTAATATTGATCCTTGTCCGCACCCAGGTACAAATAGAAGTGCCCATGCTACCTATCATCAAATTTAGACTGGCAAATAAAAAAAATTCTGGCTTCAGCAGTAGGGCTGTCAGGGCTTGATGGCCTAGCACTGCTGATCCGTATTTCCTTAAAAAGCAGTCAGCAGGTGAGAAGCTCTCCTATAAATGACCTAAATAAACTGATATACTTGTATCAGTGACAGCTTGTTTTCCCTGCTCTGCCAAAGACAAGAGTTTTCTATGACTTTATGGTGCTAATCTTTTCAACAAACTCTTGCTTGGGAGAGAAAAAAAGGAAACAGTCTTCTCTACCAATAGCAGGAGGCAGAGGCTTTCCAACAGCAAGCCACAGCTGTAGCCTCTGCTTGCCAGAGCTGGACAAAAAGGACTACCTGCTTACACCCCCAGACAGGTCTGTCGTCCTTGCAGCAACGTTGCCAGTCCTGCTTTCTTTACCCTTCACTCTCTGCCTGTGCTTGTTCACCTGGTCTGCCCTTTGCCCGCGTCCAAGGGAAGATGAAGACAGACTTGAAGATAGCTGCTGAAAAGTTCATGTGCTAATAGAATCCATTTTCTCAGCTCAGTTTTTTTCTTGAGAAGAAGAAAATAGTAGAAGTGAAGCTGTCAGGTTTTGTGTAGGCTAATAACATGTTGCATGAAGAAAGTTCTTGGCAGAGCTTGATTAGCTTAAGCAGAGGGCCACATTAATTGTGTCTCTGTGGCTCTTGGATGAAGCTGGGCTACACACAGGCAGCCCAAACCCTGGGGGAGCCATTTTCCCATCTGTCTGCAAAAAAACCTCTGTGGGCATACATCGAATGACTCAAGCACTTTCAATTAAAAAAATAATTGGGATTAGCAATTAGCTTTTTATTTCAGTGGGCTTTGGCTGTGGTTGAAGGCACTTCCATATGCAGTACCTTGGAGATACCTGAAATAGATATGAATGATCTGCTTCTGAGCAGAACTTAATGTGGCTCTGCTGTCTGCTGACAGCGCTGCTGTGTTCCCCAAGTACCCTGTCTTGTCCTGGCTGGGGTAGATGCTTCTTGGATTGCAGTGCAGGAAGTAAAAGTCTTATGTGAGTAGTCCTCATTCGTGCAAATAATGCTATTGTCATCATCAAAATGACTTGAAGTTTGATCACCCTTTTCTACTCATTTAGGATTTTTTGCCTAGCTCTTCTAGGATAGCGTCCAGATTAGGCATTGGATGGGATGAACAGGACAACAGATAGAGATCTGAATTTTCTGAGAGCTGGAATGAGTCTTCTCAGTTGATTACTTCCGCATACTCAGTCTGGAGAATCTTCCTGGGTGGATCAGGCAATACCTGTAGACTGAAGCTACAAACTTTTGGCTTGTGTAGACACAGGGTTTTGCACACAAAAAGAAAAAATCTTGTCAGATTTTAGAAACTTGCTCATTTCATCTACAGGATTTGTGGATGGAGTTATTTACAGGTCTGTAGTGAAGAAATTGAGAAGGGGTACTGAGAAAACAGGTTGTAGGATACGAATATTATTGGAGCCAGTTCAGTAGCTTAATCCGATTTAAAGAATAGAAGTTATCAGTGTTTCAGTCACTACTCCTCTGACTGGATTAAGATAGTTTTACTGGGAAGGAGGGAATGTTAAAGGTGGATGATGCACTCTGAAAGTGTAACAAAGTGTTAGTTTAGAGATGACCCTTATATGAAAGTGGGCTTTCCAAAGCCTACTAAAGTGTTACCTGTTGAATAACAATGCAGTGGGCAACTATTGCCTTCTTGCTTCAGCATCCATCAGATTAAATAATTTCTTCATCAGTCATTCTGCATAGTGCAAAATGTCATTTTAATAGAGCAGTGACATGGGATCAATAGTGTCTGCTTTGAAAATTAACTATATTTGTCTTTTATAGCTTGCTGGATCTCGAAGATGACCAAAAAAAAGCAGAGGTTATTCAGAGCAGTGTAACAAGTGAATAAAAATGTGTTTCAGTAGTATTGAAGTATCCATCATTAAGGAGATTGCCCTGAGACAGTATTCTCATCTTCTGAGACAGGCTTAAGCCTATCTAAATGAACGACTTCCATGTTTGCTAGACACACATACACACTGATACACACTCACCCATCGACATACACACACTTGCAGTCCAAGAATGCATATATACCTATCGGCCTTGATCACGATGGCACTGGGGTGTGCTCTGTTTTTGAGGACACTGTGATGTAGTCTTCTAAGGAGAAGACATTCGGTGAAGTAGTATCATATAAATAGTAAGATCTGTGACCTTGGCCAAATACGCTCAGGCTTTTAGTTTAAATATCCTTTATGAATCTAAATTTAGATAATTTACATGTCCCCTTTTGTTTTCATGGTCACTTCAACCCACATCAACAACATTTTTGCCCTTTGAGCTAATCTTATACTATGTTGTAAGGGCTCTGATGGGACTATTTATGCAAACTATGTAGAAAACTGAGAAACTGTTGTAGCTGGTCAACGGAACAGGCATTATTCTGGCACAGTATTGATACCAGAGACTTAAATTCAGTCCTTGTTGTGGACTGACTCTAAAGCTGAGCTAACATTGTATTAAAACGTCTAGCTGACAGGTAGTAAACAGTCACTCCTAGTCAGCACTACTTATATCCAGTGTCCATTAATGTCTCTTACAGATGATAAGCTGACAACACCTAATCATTATTGAGTCAGCACTATTATAATTGCATGCAAATTACTAACCGATTGAGTGTATAAATATAGCATGGTCAGTCTCAGTGGGTGTGCTTGTTAGGAGGAGAGATCCCCTGTGCACCCCACCAGCACTGTAATAAATCAGTGTTGCCTTTCTAAACTATCATTTGGTTTGGGGAGTTTCCTTAGTTATCATTTTTGATAACAGAATCACATACTGAATCTAAATTCAGTTAGAGAGCACTCGCAAATCATACATATGCCTTGGCGAGATAGGTTTGATGAGTTCATAGCTCAACTGGTTGTTGCACAAATGGTTAAAAGGTCTTGAGACATCCACCACATTGCCCCTACCCCTGCCGAACAAGTGACTTCTGGTGGTCTTGCATCTTTTCATAACTGTATTCCATGGCTCAGTATCTCACAGAGATGAAGTCAAAACTGCCAGTAAGGTTGATTTCTGGGTGGGGTGACTTAACGAGGAATATGTGGGGAAGAGTGACTAAAACTATGCAGTGGATTCAGAAATGTGGTAATTAATGGAACATACACTTTCCATAAACTACTCCAAATGTATAGCTCTGCAGGGTAAAGCGAATCAGAAGCAGATGTAAAACTTGGTGAAAGGGATATTTCAAGAAGCAAAGTAATTACACAGACAAGGAGAAAAGAACCTGCAGGAGAAAGGGGTGAACTACCATTATCAAAGCATCATACATCCTCTTTTGCTTTTTCTTTTTTTATTTATTTTTATTTTTTTCTCTCACTTTTTATTTTTTTCTCTTTCTTTCCCCCTCTCCCCTCTTTCTCTCTTCTGATTTTCACAGTGAATAAAACTGATTTCATTTTTATTGATGCATTGATAGATCCTTAAATACTAAAATGTAGTCCTAAACGTATCCTTACATTTCAATAGTCTTCTTTTCTTTTTTTTTTACTCACACTAGGCATTGGTCAAGTTCAGATGTGCGTATAGGATGATAGTATCATGTGTTTATTTTGACCCATTAAAATATCTCTGAATGCTGCTTCATGTCATCTCCTTCCCATCAGAGTCCCTAACTTCAGTATCAACAGAATAAATCAGTCCATTTTTTTGAAAATAAAAAATAAATAGGAAATGGATGGGTTTTGTGCTAACAAATCAGTGATATTAACCAATCTATATTAATTTCTGAAAATGAGTAAATATTGCTGGCTGTAATAACAGCCATAAGTTCAGGGGCAGAATTTTAGGAAGGCACATCAGGAACAGGTATATACATTCAAACATTTGATAAAGAGTACTAACTAGCAAAATGTTAGGGGATAACTTGGGCTCCGATTTAGTCAGTTTATAACACCTTACCAATGTAAAGCTGTCCCCTCTGTGTGTGTACGTAGTATGTACACTACACATGGGTATATGTGTATATATGTATACAGAAACTGTTCGGGTAAGGGGTGGGAAGCATGGACATGGAACCAGTGGGGAGTAAAGTGCTATTTCTGAGAGAAAGCACTTTTAGATATTGCTTTCTTTCTCTAAAAACATGCAGTGTTCTGTATTGCATTTATCTAGGCATTGCATTCAAGCCAGGAGTGAACTGCAGTTCACCACTGCAGCTGTTTTGAACTTGGTATTTGTTGTGAGAATATTAAGGGGAGGTTTGTTTTGGTTGCTGGGATCATCTCTGTGTGGGTATTCTCATCTCTGGAGAACTGGAAGTAGAATTAATGGCTGAAATCTGCCTGAGTGAGCAGAGCAAGTGGTATGCACTCAGCTTTCAGACTCAGCCTTTCTCTCCTCAGAAACTCCAGTCTAGTTCTAGAAAAGGATGCCTGAAAAGCTTCTTATGTTATTTCTGTGCTCATCACTGCTCTCAACATGTCAGCAGGATGAAAGCTTCTGTAGAGATGTAACATCGTTATTATCATTCTTGTTTTCCTCACTATGGAGTGAAAAAGGGGTCATGGAGAATGATGCTAACAAAAATGACTGGAGAAAGGCAAATAAAACATAGATTTATGACTTCTAATGAACACTTTGACAGATTAGATTAGAAACAAGATATCAAATATTTCCTTGCTCTGACTGAAATCACAGCACCACAACTAGTAACAGAGAAATAGCAGCATTAGGTCAGACAGGTGAACCACGCAGCACTGTTTTCTCTCTTCTTGTTTGGCAACGTGGTGATAAAACATATTTAAAACAAAAATCAAATGCAGGGTGGGCAGATGCTGATTCCCCCTCACCCTGCCCCATCCTAATTGCTTTTATATGGCTGTGACTTCAGTGAGGTCCTGGGAGTCCCATCTGCTTCCCGCTGCTGCCGGCGCAGAGCCTGGTGAGGGGAGCTGGCAGAAGGGGCTGTCACCACAGCCCTGCCTCCACCGCTGGCTGGAGCCGTGACCTTGGACTAGCTTATCTGTCTCCCTGTGCCTGTTTTCCTGCTTGTGAAAAATCAAGAGCAGAATAATTCTGAATTACCTTAGAAGGCTATTGGAAGGTCTTAATGAATATTCGCAGAGCACTTTGAGATCCTTGAATGAAAAAAGCTATAAAAATGCAAGATGGTATTATTTATTTATGAAGGTCTTCTGGGTTTTGGCCAACAGCATGAATTGTTGACATTTAATTATTGAAACAGTATGCCTGTAAGACCCCTTATGGTAGGAAGAGATAAATAATGCAGAAGACTTCAGAAAACCTGGTCAATACCCTCTCGAGATCTGAAGCAAATATACCAGACACGTAGCTCCAGCCTAAAAAGAACTGAATAATTAAACCAAGGAATGAGATCAGTTGTTCTGACTGCTCTTTATAGTTAGTGCACAATGTTCTACAAGTTATTTATTATTAGTCCATTACTTAGAAGCAGGCTTTTCTAAATAATTACCATACAAGTCACCTATAACAGTCTCTTTATTGTGTGCATCTATTAAGGACCAGTGAAAATGTATGAGCATTTAAAGTTATTTGAGCAATTACAATTTGAGCAATTTCTTCCTGAAACCCTTCTTGCAGCTTTAAGGTTTTTTTAAAAAACCTTATCACAGAAACAATTAATGTTTTTAAATAAGCAATCAATCATCTTCATAGGAAAAGAAAACAGGATTTGGATACTCAGAATACTTTTGAAGAAGTTGCTTGAAAAGGAGAGGTCTGTGCAGTCACATGAATTATACAGTGTACTTTAGATGATGTTTTTCATCCAAGTGTTGCAAAGTTTTCACAACTGTTGAGGCTTAATGTCACTGCAAGGCAAAGTCCATAATTTACAGTTCTGCTGGATAAAGTGAGACACCAATGTGTTATAACACAGCCTGTGATGGGATCATGAATGCACAGCAAGGGAATTCTATTCCTCCTCTGCAGGGTGTACTTCCTACCCTCCAGACTCTTAACTATGGAAAAGCAGTGATATTGGTATTTGGAGGGCTACTAGAAGGTAGAGAGACTTCAGGAAACCAGCAAGCCAACATCTTTTGCCCCACATTCTCTATTGCTTGCTCATTTTAATGACTGGATTTTGGTGGCACAAAGATTTATAAATAGGTGCAATTGGCTGACTCTAGGAAATCCCTGTTTATCCCATGCCTTGCTGCAGGCTGAGTAAACTCGAGATTAGAACCCCTCCATCTCTGTGACAATGCAGGGATGTGTGGACGTTGATGCTAAGTGAGACCTCTGACTGAGCAATGAGATTTTAGCAGTGATTTGAAAGGGTATTTCTTTTCTTTTTTTTTTTTCTCCAATTCTCTTGCAAGACATTTATTCAGGAATTTATCCACTGCAATAGATCATAGTGATTTTGACTAACTTAGAGCTGTTCATTAAATCATTATATTCTGACTGTCATTTCAAGTAGGAACAGTATTTCTCTTCGTTTTCAGCTCCATGGCAATTATTTCACAACTGACCATACTGAAGGAACAATGCTCTGTGCAGAATCATGCAAAGTGTAATTTGCTGTCCACAGATTAACTGGCATTGTCTCCATAGCATCTCGCCTCTTTCTGGCTGTTTCTTGTTAAAGTACTGACCGTGCCTGACCCTGCCTCGGTTATCAGATATGACAAGCTCACAGCCTTAGGTAGTGTGACTCAGAAATAGTTGGGGAAAGGGAGAATGGCCAATTTCTTTGATGGCTGTAGAAAAGGATTAGTAAATTCCACAGATGTGAATGATTCCTTCAAGCAATTTGGCTACTGAGCTAGACAATAATGAAGGAAGCTAATAATTCAGACTGAAACTCTTCTGGCTGGGGCAAATGGTGCTGCTGGATGCTCCTCATCATCTTGAGTGGAGGCTGAAAGGACAAAAGAACATATTCTCCTTCACTTTTTATGCTTTCTTTTTTCCTTTTTTCATTTTCTTCCTTTGTTTCCCTTTCCTTTTTTTCCCCCCCTTTTCCTCCCCCCCCTTNNTTTTCCTTTTTTTCCCTTTTTTCCTTTTTTTCCTTTTTTTTTTTTCCTTTTTCCTTTTCCTTCTTCCTTCTTTTCCTTGCTGATGTAGTTTAGGGTAGCTATTGTACATTTATATTTTATACTTCAAATATATTTGTAAAATTTTGGAAATGGGACTGTATGTTTCATTTCATCTGACACCAGGAAAAAAAAGAAATTAAAAATTGTGGATGTTAGTCCTCAAACTATTCTGAATGTACTCCAGCATAAGGTAAAGGGGTTTCTTTCACTTCATATTGTATTATAGGAAAAGCTACAAATGCATGAACAGATTTTTCAGTGTTTACTGATGTGTTTGGCTCAACTCTTGCAATTGCACTTTCAAAACATTTGCTGTGATATTTAAATGATAGGCATTTGTCATCACACACTGCAAGAATATGGCATTTTGAAGGAGTCCAGTTATAGCACTGTTAAGTGTGACTTCCATCTGACTATTTCACCAGTAAGCACTATGGTTAGTTTGAAGTACAGGAATTAAATTGTTTGTGCCGTTCACCAGGAGAGTGAAAAATTGAAAACAGAAACAGTACCCTAAAATACATCCTTTGCTTAAAATTCCAGTGCATTCTGGGATTCCTGATAGAATTCAGAAACATTACCATGATCAACACCTTTCTCTAATAATTCTAGTTAATTAACTTAAAGCCTAAAGACAGTTGGGGG
>VWZY01002270.1:655203-696772 GCA_013399075.1 Chloroceryle aenea
TTTTGTGCATGGCTTAAAAATTATAAAGGGAAGATGTAGAGTCAGCCTATGGCTTATGCTCATGCATTGACTTAGCATAGTGATGCTATATAAATCAGACTCAGCCTTTGCCTGGCTTTATTCATTGAGAGGGAGGAGGATCTCTGCATTTGTCTAGTTAGAAGGTGTGCTGGCTGGGACAGGGAGCCAGTGGCTGTGCAGTGCTCAGTACTGTGGTTTCTGTAGCTTGAATGGCAGTGTGAACTGAACACAGACTTTAGTACTGTGGTAGGGAGCATGGCAAAACAGGCAGAAAAGGACTGATGTTTCAACTACTGCAGGTTTTGAGAACCAAGGTTTTGTATTAATTTCTTCCTGTCATTAACTTTCCTTGTCTTAGCAATATTTTCTGTAGGATGTGAAGTCATATCTGCTATTGATCGCTGTGTAGTCTGAAGCACAGCTAAGTGTCAGCTTGCATTAAGCTGTAGTTAGACCTCTCCTCTTCCCCCCAGCCCTCCCCTCCCCCTCAGTGCTTTAATGCCGTAAGTAGGTCATTGCAGAACTGGAAGCTGTATTTTTTTCCTTCTCCCCCATGTGGCTGCTGAAATACATTTAATTGCAAAGCAGAGCATCAAAGCTGGAGTAGCCAAGCTCACCTCCAAAAAATAATTAGCAAATCTCTGTTTGTGCAATGCACTGGAGGGTGAGCTACAATTAGAGATGGATAAATACAGTGGCTTTTGCAGTCCTCACATTTTACAAAACAATTTCTGTTTGAGACTGTGATAGATGCATGTTTTATTGGGCCAAAGAAATGCTCAGATTCCCAGTTCAAATGCACTGAAGGAATTTTAATCGGGAAACATGGATGTGGATGGCTTCAATGCTGTATGTTGGAGGCTTGGCTAAAACATAAGACAGAAGTAACAAACTGAAACCTAGGAAAGGAGGAATTAGGTTTTACTCAAAACTGTGTCAGGTGAAGTTTGCACTTCCAGCTTCCAGCAGACAGCGTGGTGAGGCTGTAATCCAGCCTGTGATGGTTGGTATAGAGCTCACAACCTCGGCATTGCTCGGCTTTTTACTGCTGTGTAAGTACCGCTTTTGGGTGTTTTGGCACTAACCCCAGTACTGCGAATATATGAGGACAGCTGTTTGAAAACGCTTGGTTTCTGGATGTGTTTAACATAAAGACTAAGCTTTTAGAATATTGAGCTAGAGAATTGGTTGCACTAGGGTTTATTTATAAAAGTTTAGACAAGATTTAGGTCTGAGCATTGGATAAGAAGTTATCTAGAGTCTCTTCCCAATTCTGCTAGGAACTTCCCAAGTGAACTCTGTATGAAATTGTACAGTATTGTAACCCCCAAAATAAGTATTATGGTATTATTTGAAAGACTAGCAAGCACTCCATGTGATAAAGTGATAAGCAGCATCACAAAAATCTTTGTTAGCAAACCAAATATAGAAGCTCCTATTGCCATTTTAAGCATTCTACCAACATACTTTTTGGGTTTGGGTTGAGTTTGGTTTGGTTTTGTTGTTGATTTGTTTTGTTCGTTTGTTTTATAAGTGGGATAAATTTCCTCATCTTGGTTATATAGATTGGGCAGTTATATGATGCTAGTTTTATCCAGAATCTCTTGTGGCCATAAATACACATGTTGTCATTTGTCACTGGAAAGAGCTAAATCTGCAGGGACTACCTGTCACATTTTAATACTGTTAATTACATTTCACTGGCAGCTACAGCCAGAAGATTTTAATCCGGATGGCTTCTTCTGAGGTTAGAAAAAAGTATATATAATCCTAAAATTCAAACCCCTAACCCTAACTGCGCAGAGCCACAAAGATGATGAAGGGAGTGGAACATCTTCCTTATGAGGAAAGGCTGAGGGAGCTGGGTCTCTTTTACTTGGAGAAGACTGAGGGTGACCTCATGAATGTTTATATATATCTGAAGGGTGAGTGTCAGGAAGATGGAGCCAGGCTCTTATCAGTGTTATCCAATGATAGGACAAGGGGCAAAGGGTGCAAGCTGGAACATAGGAGGTTCCACGTAAATGTAGGGAGAAACATTTTCATGGTGAGGGTGACAGACACTGGAACAGGCTGCCCAGGGAGGGTGTGGAATCTCCTTCTCTAGAGACTTTCAAAACCCACCTGGATGTGTTCCTGTGTGACCTGCTTTATGTGATCCTGCTCTGGCAGGGTGGTTGGACTTGATGATATTTCAAGGTCCCTTCTACCATTCTGTGTGATTCTGTGATTTTAACTATACGTAGTACTCTGAGACCTCACTTGACCATTAAATGAGATCTTACTGGTTTTTTTTGGGAGATAGCTGGAAAATTCTGAATGGGCTGTGACTTGTCTCAAGATGGGATATTCAAAGGAGCTAAGGGCCCTGAGCAGAGCAGAGCCAGGGGACCTCTGCAGCCCGGGGCCTTGGTGGTGTTCTCCATCTTGCTCCATGGACCAGAATAAAGAGTTTAGCAATGCACATCAGACTTGAAATGATGGGTCAAGCTCAGAGCTGAGGTGAGACTCCTCTGAAGCTGTGCCAAACTGGAAGTGGCCCTACCTGCTGCAGCTCTTTAGAGCAATTACAATAGGGGTCTTACAGGTTTTTATCTAGCCTTGGAACAAATCTGTGTGCTGGCACTGTGCTGCTGGCTCTTGACTGCTGCCCTGCACGCATTTTCTGAAATAGGGTAATCAAGTTAATTTCATGTGTTGTTTTGTGGGGGGTTTTTGTTTGTTTTTTTGTTGGTTGGTTGTTTTTTTGTTTGGTTGGTTTGTTTTTTTTCAAAAGCAAGGGTAGTTTATTCAATTTCAGTTGAATCCAGATTGACAAACACAGGGAAGATGTTAGCTCCCAGGAAAAGACACCCCTACTCCCACTGGAAAATGTTTAAAATATACACAAAATCTTCCCTCATTTTGCCATCAGATCATTCTCATCACTTTGTGTTATTTGGATATAAGGCCTCTAGTTCCTGATTTCTCTCAATAATTTCTCTGTAGGTTTCTAACTTGTGCTAAATCCTTGTGGGTATCTTTTATTTTATTTTTTTTTTCCTTTCTGATGTGGCAGATCATTTCCCTGGATCTGCCACTAGCTCTGCTAGTTACATGTCCCTTTTTGTGCCTTAATTCACGAAGCAGGATAATGCACATATCTTCCTATGTAAAACCATTGAAGAGTTACAGCTGAAAAGAGAGCTTGGTATCATTTTTTTCTTGCTGTATGGGGAGCTCCTTTTCTGTGGCAGGGGTAGCAGCATTCATTCTTCATTCATTTAAATTACAAATCAAAAATTGGTGGCTTCTTTGCAAGGACAGTGACAACACAGCAGCTCTAAAGTGCACCATGCAGAGTCAGACCCTGTGCTGCTGTAGCTCAACATATCTGTGATTTACAGCAGAAAAGAGTCTACAGTATCTCTAAAAGCCCTCTTCACAATCTGACACCTGCTACTGTGGGTTAGCAACAGAATGAGATAATAGGAAAGATAAGGAATTATGGAAAGGATCATTTTCTTCTAATATAGGAAAAGGAACTTGGTCAAAAAAAGCAAGGCATGAGTTAGTCCATCTGTTCTCCAAGGAGCTCTCACTCCAGACCCTATCCAATACCTGCTGTCTCTTATGGTTTACCAAAAATACAGTTCCAAATTTTCAAGCAAGGATTTCAGGTAGTGGTTAGTGGGAAGACAGCATGTGACAAAGTGCACTAAAATGAGTTCCCTGAATATGTACAGCACAGCTGACCTTATACTGAGGGGGTTAGGATAGCTCCAACCTACATTTTCCACCAACAGTGTTCAAAGGCAACCACCCTGGGGCACAGTGTTGCCATACCTCAGTTCCATCAGGGCATGCCAGTGGCAGAAGGAAGGGTGGAGGAAGCTGCCCATATTGGCCCTGCACTAGTGAGGAAAATCCTGCAACTTTCCTTGCTCTTTGCCCAGTTGGAGGGATGCAAGAAGAGCAGATGGCATTAAATAACTTGGCCAATGCTATTTTCATTATTAATCCCACTGCAGAGGTTTTACATAAAATCTGTGGTGTTAAAGGACTAAATGGAAATAAAGGAATAATATGCACATAGATGTAAAACCAAGAAGAAACGGGGTTTTTGTGTGCTTGGTGTCTCTTGGAATTGAGATCTACCACCTACTTTTCACTGAAATTTTCAAACTATTTTTGTGTTTATATTTACATGAACTACAAATATTTTTATGAGAAAGTAAGTTCAAAAATCAATAGCTTTTCAGTTTTCATCAATCACCTTTAGTTAAAGTCTTACACACCTAGAGCTTTGGGATTTTTAAAGACAAGGGGTATTGAA
This sequence comes from Chloroceryle aenea, assembly GCA_013399075.1. NCBI lineage: Eukaryota > Metazoa > Chordata > Aves > Coraciiformes > Cerylidae > Chloroceryle > Chloroceryle aenea. The sequence continues at coordinate 659,540 of VWZY01002270.1, forward strand.
AAATGACAAGCTGTGTGGTTTACCGTTAAAAGCAAAACTTTTTTCTCCCAGGTGTGAAAATTTGGTTTTCATTTTGTTAAAAAATAGTTGCTGAATACTGTAATTCAACATTTTCTATCTTCTGAAGCTGTGTGTGTTTGTTTTGTTTGGTCTGATTTGGGGGTTTTTTTTGTTAGGCTTTGTGGGGGTTTTTTTGTTGTTTTTTTTTCCTTGTTTTCTGTTTTGTTTTGGTTATGTTTGTTTTGTTTTGTTTCAGTGACCACAAAAAGCTAATTATAGTGGGGTTATATTGGCTGAAATTTGTAAGGTATCACCGACGGGAATGTGGTCCCTTTTCAGTGGGCATCAAATGGACACTTCATCAATCTAATCTAACACCTCACCTAACTGACTTCCTTCCAGATATTTTACATCTTACATTGAGACTGCAAAAGTACCAGAATTTCTCCATGCACTTGTTATTTCGGACATCTCCCACTCAGGTGACAGGTCTCTATTTCATATAATTAGAGATGATAGAAAAAGCTGCAGATTTCAGATCTTTCTCTTCAGGGAACCATCTCCTGGGCCACAAAGTAAAAATTGAAAATTATATATTTCCTGTAAAGGAATCACTGTAAAGAAATTCCGTAATGAACTAGGATGCTGAGTTAGTGTACAAAAGCACATTAGGTGCTTCCCTGCTTAGAGAGCACAGAGAATTATTATGTGGCAGCTGTTAGCATAGTGTTGTCTGTTATGAGCTTCTTTCTGAGTTCCCATAACTACAGCTGAGCTAAGCAGTTTCAAAAAATTAAAAATTTCCTGTTTATTCCTGCATACAAACCTTGACACCCTATTAAGCCCGAACTCTTTCCAGCCACTGAATATTTTGGATATGTTATTTTCCACGCCTGCTAACCATTGAGGACAGGAAGGGGAAGTACCAGAATTGCAACAGGAAATATTGGTGAAGATCTATAATAGCAGAAAAAGTATATCAGATCACCAGCTAAAAATGCATTATTCACCACATTAAGTTCAAAATGGCATAAATTTCAACCCTGCTTTTGATCCTCAGCCTACTTAAATGTGCAGAAATGTATTTGAATAGAGAGAATCTTTGAGTGATTAAGAAAGACCGATGCATTGCCTTTCCTGAACTGGGAGTGAGATTTGCTCTAGGCTTCTTTCTTGTGATCTTAACATAAAATAATATATATATTTTTAATATTAACATTTTGAATATCCATAGAACAGGGCATTTTTATATGCATAGCTCAAGATGAATACAGAATGTAAAGTTTAACAGATTCACGTGGCTTTTTCTCCTCACCAGAGTCTAAGGGAACATCAGCCTTTCTGAAGTCAGCTTAAACTTTGAAGTCCTGGCTTTAATTTGTGTAGCAGGAAAAAAACAGGAGAGCTACTGGTGTATCTCTGACAACTATAAGTATCACCCTTGACCCTTACAGGTGCATTGAGATCCACTCTGAGACAAACAGAGCTACATGTACCAAAACACAATAGAAAATTGTCTAATTTTTTTGTACATGGTCAGATATTCCCACCAAAATATTGAGGGTCTGTATATAAGGCTGACAGGGGACCTGGGTTTGAAGTAGAGAGGTTTATGATCATGTAGAGGAAGTTTATTCTGAAGTTTCCTACTTTCAGGGCATACAACAGTGTAATATGGCACTGATGCTGCAAACTTCCTTGTGCTCTCTCTCTGCATCTTTGTCGGCAGGTGGAATGGATGAGAAGAAACATTCCCCACCTATATGAAATGTAAAGCATATAAAATGGAAACCCACAGTTTTTTATCCTGATAGAGATCTGGTGATATACTGAGGGGACAGGCAGACTGGTGGTGTATTTTTGGAGATGTAACAGTTTCTCTGTATTAACTTCTCAGCTTTGAAACCTTCTTTTGTAACTTCCTGACTCGCTGTGAGAAAGGAGGTGGGTTTTGAGGTTTCAGTCAATGATGGTCTCTAACTGACCCATGGGGGCACTCCTGACCTTGGACTGACTCATTTTGATACTGGATGCTGAGCTTTCTTATCAAACAAATTTTGATTGCCTCCATCTGTTCTCCATGACAGTTGCAGAAATGTGATGTCTACGAGAGGAGGTGAAAATTGTGGGGAGGTTCTCCTTTTAATCCTCTGAGGAGTACAAGAGTGCAGCAGTGCCTAGAACAGTGATTTATGTTACCCTCTATGCAGTCACTTCATTCAGATCTTCCTATTTACTCCCTGCATAGAGTATAAAATGCTATAGGCTCTGCAATCGGGTGCATTGCTGTTAGTGCCTCTACACTGTATAATACAATTTTGTTCAAGTTACTTCACGTTCTATATCTTTTTTGGATGCTTATGCTCATAAGCATCTGCTTGGTTTGGGTCTGCTTGGTTTGGGTCTGTATTCTAGAGATTTATATTCCTTTCTGACTCCACTACAGAGATTTTTTTCCTATACAATAAATGTCTAACTATAAATGCAGTATTATAAAGTCTTGGCTGGTAAAGCCCCTTATTTAATTAACCAAAAGGTATGGGCTCTAGAGTCACACTGCATTTATTATTTTTTATTTGTTTTCAGAAGTTGGAACATGAGAATGTGTAAGGAACAGGAGCAAAAAGGTTCAGAAAGGCTGAGAGCTGTCACCAATGGGTAGCAAAGCCTGACCTAGACTGTCAGCTTACCCTTTTTAAGTCACAGAACATACATTTTTAGCCAGCAAGACCTTCTTCTGACAGTTTTCTGGGGGTTTAGGGGATCTGCTTTTATTTTGATCTAGTCAATGGAATGCTTTTTGGGTTGTTTTTCTGGGGGATGTTCACACACATACATATATACGATGTTCTTGACAGATTTACTAGGTTATATCATGTACTCTGCTTTATGCTTTTCTTTTGTGGTATGTGTTGGTTTGTGCTGTGTCACACAGGATAAATTGGAGATGACAGTAAACAATGTGCCTGACGTAGTATCTTGTACATGATCTGAGGGCACTGTCGATTCCACCCTTCAAGGATTTCCCTCAAGATCTATATCTGAGCCTCAGATGTAGCAGGAGTAGAAAATGCTTCCTGTCAGAAGTGAATCCCTTTGCACAATAAAAATCTGCGGATACACTTGCAGCAAACTCTGTTAGAAATGAAAGTCTGTTTCCAGTGAAAATAGGATAGATTTGATCAGTTTAGTGCAAAATATACTTCCCGTGGCAGAAATGCATCCTTTCTGCAAAGGGAGCCTCTCCTTCCAGGAGTGAATGTTACTATCCTGCTTTACCATTGCCTCTCACCCTGTAATTATCATGTGTGTGCAAAAGGGATGGAGCTGTATCTATTCTGATACATCAACACGCACCTTTTTCTTGCTTCTTTTGGGGTGATACAAATGCCTGAATGAGATGGAAAATGAAGAAATAGGTACAAGGTACACTAAAAGGTTCAGACTTCTTGTGATCTCATAAGGCCTCATGATATGTCTTAACAGTTACTGATGGATGGTGGGTCACTGCAGAACTGTAGAGGGACCACTGCATCTTTAACGTGCAGGGTGTTAGGGAACCAGAGGGCTCAAATACCAAATATTTTTACCTTGACATCTCAGAGCACCATTCATGGTGGAATGAATGTAGGTGAAAATCATTGCTGTGAATTCACCTACAGGCAGGTAAGATTCTCAGGTTTTATGAAATATTAGCCTACTCTACACCACAGTCATAGAATCATAGAATGGTAGGGGTTGGAAGGGACCTCTGGACATCATTGAGTCCAACCACCCCACCAACAGAGCAACACCCAGGGCAGGCCACGCAGCAACAGATCCAGGTGGGTCTTGAAAGTCTCTAGAGGAGGAGACTCCACAGCCTCTCTGGGCAGCCTCTTCCAGGCTCTGTCACTCTCACAGTGAAGAAGTTTTTCCTCTTGTTGAGGTGGAACTTCCTATGTTTCCTCTTGCTGCCATTACCTCTCATCCTGTCACAGAGCACCACTGAGAAGAGACTGGCCCCTTCTACTTGACATGCTCACTTCAGATGTTTGCAAACATTAATAAGATTCTCGATAAGATCCACCTATAAGCAGCTGACTCAGGTGCTGCTAACAGCTTCCAGCACGCTAAAGCCCTCTGAGAAGCTGTGGAGACACTAGGGGAGTTAGTGCTGTCCAAAGACAGGCACTTGAAAGCCAGCTGAGGTGAGTGAGCCCACCCAGAGAGAGAGGAGCACCCTGAGATGGAGAGCATTGCAGCAGGCATTGCCCAGGCACCATAAGACTCTCTTGGGCTATCATCTGCTCCCAGCTTGTCTGTGGCTGGCACCATACCCTGAAGCAGCCCTCACTTCTGTGGCAGAAAGGGACTATTTAAACTTTGAGGGGTCCAGAGGTGGGAGCCAAGGCTTGGTGGTGCCCAGCATCTGGAGAAAGGTGTGTGCCTCTTTTTAGGGAGCTGCAGTCTCAGGGCTTCCCAATCCAAGGGTTTTCCTCCCTCTTGTGTACTGAGCACCCCATCACATGCCATGGTGACCGTTCATTCATTGAATCATGAGTCCTGTTTTAAGTTTTGCTGTAAAAACCTCACTGTGTAGCTGTTTGTTTTGTTTGTTTTTTTTTTAAAAGGTGCTCACCTTACTGTGAATTGAGCCCAGTTTCAGTGCAGTCCAGAGTAAGCAATAGCACAACCCAATGAATATTAACTGAGGCTGATACATAATAATTATGTGAGGTTGACAGATAATTTCCATCAAGGAGCAGGACTGTGTGCAATTAACTTGCTGAAGGAATTACATGGAAAATTATAATATATTTTGGGTAATGAAGAAATGCCACCTCACTAAATGGATGTCTTCTGAGTAAACAGTTATGTTCATTTCAAACCTCGTTTACATAATGGATGATGTGCAAACTGCATTTGGACTGTAATAGATAGAGCTCAGGTCACCAGGTAATTTTAAGTACATATAAATAATACAACTCCCTTGCAGATACCATTAGTGAAAAGTAGAAAAATTTGGACACTCTGTTCTTGAAGATGGGACCCTTAAGTTCAGAAACTGCTCAGCTTATTTGCAGGCCACCACCACACCGCTTCACCAAACCTTCTGCAAGTCAAAGAACTATGTTTCTATTGCCACCACATACGATTTTCCACCTTCTTTCACCATCTCTTTAACCCAAATCGGTTATCTTCTTTGCTTCTCTGAAATACAGTAGGGTCCTAAGGCAATTTCTTTCCCCCAGAATGTTATTGACTCTTGAGAATAGGGGCCATTTCGATTTTAACTCCATCAGTTGTTTCTCAAGAACACTGCTTTTTCCAAACTGTACTCTACTACAAGTAGTGATAAATCCTTTAAGGAACAATTTCAGCCTGCAGAAGTTGCTGTTTCCCAGACAGTCTATGATTGACTGATCCCAGTGCATGGGGGTTACTCTCAGGTTATCTCCTGGTGATTGCACATGCTTTGTCATCCTCCCCTCCTTAGCTTTTCATGGATTGATTGTCCTTAGCAAATCAGTGGCTAATAGGGCAAGGGCTGTGCTGTGTTGCTGCAACATGCAAGCAGATGAACTGGAATTTTCTGGTGTTTTCCATACTATTGCAGCTGAAATTTCTGGGGATGGCAGAACATTTTTGTACTGACAAAGAAACAGAATGTATCCGTTCAGAGTATCTACAGTATAGCAAGCCAAACTAAGAGAGAAACATTTACATAGCAAAGTTCTTAGTTCAGTCTTTAATTGCTACAAGAAAGGCTTAAATGCATCACTCAACTTGGTTTATGCTTCAGTGTGCTTTTTTGAATTGTCAAAGGCAGAGAATAGACATTTCCTAGCAATCATAGCAACTTGCAGAATGAAACTTGTAGTGATTATGCATGTCTTAGAGTTCAGAGGTAGACTGTAGTTGCAGAATCTTCTCTCAGATTTGAATATTGAGAAGTTTGGAGTCACTTAGTTTCAGGTTTATAGAGGAGCCATTCACAAAGGTAAGAGACAAGTATGTGTTTCAATGTGGGAAGAGTGGCATTCTCACTGATCTTTATTACCCACTGATTTCATAGATTAGAAGGCTTTAATGAGTACCAACAGCATTGAGCCACCAAAACATAGAAGGGGAACAATTTGTTTACAATTTTATGTTCTGATGTTACTGACATCCAGTTAGGAGCTGAAACTGCTGGGGCTCAACTAAAGCCTAGAAAGCTGCTCTCTGTCGTTCCTCCCAATAGGAGGATAGAAAGCATCTTCCCTTCCTCCTCCTTTCTTTGCTTTGGGAGAGCATTGCTGTTCCCAGGGATTTCTCCTTTCCTTCCACCCTGTCTCAGTGCTTTCACCTCTGTGAATGTTGCAGCAAATTTTGCCTTCCTTGTTTGAATTCCACCACATCAATCATCCCATATGCAGGAGAGAAAGAAATTGCTATTAAATAAGAGTCTTGATTCAGCTTTCTTGAATTCACTGAGACTAAGCTAAAGAAATCTAGTTACTGTAGTTTCAGATCTAATTTTTACCCTCTGTGGGACCTTTAGCCATTCATTTAGCTTGTAATAGTTTCCAGACAGGCATTGACTCACCTACCCATCCTCTAAGATAGCAGAAAGCTTCACGAGCCAGTGCTAACCCCATGCTAATATATTTGACCTCTCATCAACACATATGACCGTAGCATCTTATTTATCTCAATTAAATAGCATTTGTCTGGCTCACAGTTCCTTTAAAGTACCACGCAAACAAATCCTTTGTGTGTCTTCATTATTACTGTCTGTAGAAACTCTTAAATGTGTAATTGCCACAGGAGTAGATTGAACACTTTGAAATTACTAAGGGCTTTTCAGGAACTCAGTATTAGTAGTTCATTAAGCTAAGTAAAAATGTCTTTAGTTAGGGGCATAGGTAAGTTTAAGAGATTATACATTGCTTTTTCTCTTGCTTTATAATTAAAATCAAGTCCCACAGACAATCTACAACTTTTGGACCTGTATCCATCCCCCAGCAATGTTCATTATTCAATTCCTCACACCCTGCTATAGACTGTTGGCATTATATGGTACGTTTAGCAAAGGAGCTGATACACATTGCTTTAGAGTTTGTTTTCTTGGTAGGAGAATGTTCTACATTTTTGGCATGAGAACTGTACTGCTGTTTCTTTGCAAGGCAATCATGTCATGGAGGGCTGTGGTAAACAGGTAACGTATCTCTCACCCTAAACCTGTCTGGAGTCAGCCTTGAGGCAGAATAACCCCTTAAGACATGAGTTTTGCTATTTTGGCTAAGTTTTCACAGAGGAATTTGCCTGCATGCTGCTCTGTCAGTCTTGTTCAAACAGCGGTGTAGATGATGTAAAATTAATAAGCTGCATGAGTCATATACACATGATATTGTATTTATAGCATTCTTGTGAGGTCTCATTAACATGTATTAGAAAAGTGCTTTGAAATTCTCTAGCAAAAGATATCATCACAGAAATACAGAGCATTTTCCAATCTTGACATCAGCTTTAATCAGCTCTTCAGTTTAAATTCTCTAGATCTGAACTTTAGTTTGGGATCCTCTCCCTCAGGGTGGCAAAAAGGTTACAATACTGAACTTGGAATACTGAGTGATGATCCAAGAAATCTGTGGCTTTGGCACTTCCCAGCTTACATTTGTACCATGCACCATGAAGAATTTTCTCTGATGTTTCCTTAGTCAGATGTGATATCAACAGTAGAGCCACATCATTAACCAAAAATTTTCTTTCATTACAATTTGTTAACATAATAGCTGGGAATGTAGGCTCGGATAGTCAACCAAAACATACTCCTTCGCTACTGAATTTGGAGTGGGAGGAAGTGTGATGGTGGTGAGAACATGAGTAGAAATTGCCTTTTCTCCTCCACTCATTTGTTTTCAGTAGTGGACAGGCGTGTTGCCTTCTGGAAGGGAAGGAGACAGAAGCAGGGAGTTAAGGGAGCAAACTGGGATTAGTCACCGCAGCAATCATGCGTAGAGGAATATATGATTATTTCAGGCTGACTTTTCTTGGTCTCTTGTCAGAAAGCACAGTTTCTGTCTACAGAGTAATTTGAGACTTAGCAGAAGGATTTTCTGGGCTGCCATGGCTGACTTTATAAAATAGTTCACAACTGAAAGGTTTTCAAACAAAATTATTTGTGAGGTTGTCATGTTACTTCAAGTGAGGGCCTTGTGTGTCAAGGATGACAACATCTGCACAGAAGAGAGGAGATGTTCCTCTTGGGGAGCAAAGACATGAAAATTAAAATAGATTCATTATCCCATATCTGTGCTTGATGGCTGCAATGCAGACTGAAGGAGCAGTGAGACCGTTTGGAATGACTGGAAACCTACTGGGCTGTCACCAGTGGATGAGGTAACCAGTTTTGTCTCCATAGGAGCAGCATCAATCCACATCGGTCAGGAACAAGAAATAAAAAAGATATAGAATGAGGGAGAGTGCAGAATGCACTACACAAATAAATCAATCAGAAATACAAAGCACACATGTTTCTCATCTACTGTTTTTAAAAATTAATTTAAAAGATGAGGAACATGGGAGCAAACCACATGCAAGTTTTTAAATTAAATTGGATTCCTGTTTCTATATTTTCTAAACATATACATGGAGTGAATTGACAGAAGCTATTGAGATTTATTACAAACCACTACAAAAAGGAGCCATTCTTGGTTATTTATGACAAGACAGTGTCATTCCCAGGGACCAGTAAGGAAAGAAGCAGAAATAGGTATTCGTGTGTCTTGTTACTGGCAGAAGAGGAGGCAGATNAATAGTTCACAACTGAAAGGTTTTCAAACAAAATTATTTGTGAGGTTGTCATGTTACTTCAAGTGAGGGCCTTGTGTGTCAAGGATGACAACATCTGCACAGAAGAGAGGAGATGTTCCTCTTGGGGAGCAAAGACATGAAAATTAAAATAGATTCATTATCCCATATCTGTGCTTGATGGCTGCAATGCAGACTGAAGGAGCAGTGAGAGCGTTTGGAATGACTGGAAACCTACTGGGCTGTCACCAGTGGATGAGGTAACCAGTTTTGTCTCCATAGGAGCAGCATCAATCCACATCGGTCAGGAACAAGAAATAAAAAAGATATAGAAGAGAGGGAGAGTGCAGAATGCACTACACAAATAAATCAATCAGAAATACAAAGCACACATGTTTCTCATCTACTGTTTTTAAAAATTAATTTAAAAGATGAGGAACATGGGAGCAAACCACATGCAAGTTTTTAAATTAAATTGGATTCCTGTTTCTATATTTTCTAAACATATACATGGAGTGAATTGACAGAAGCTATTGAGATTTATTACAAACCACTACAAAAAGGAGCCATTCTTGGTTATTTATGACAAGACAGTGTCATTCCCAGGGACCAGTAAGGAAAGAAGCAGAAATAGGTATTCGTGTGTCTTGTTACTGGCAGAAGAGGAGGCAGATAACAATATGGAAAGACTAGCATCAAATTGTGGTTACAAAAGTCTTTGGGGAAAAGGGCAAAAGATTAGTCTGTGCAGGATAACCAGTGAAGATAATAAGTAAGCTGATATCATCAAAACACACAGGAAACATATTTTAAATCACAGAATATTCATGGTAGGAAAGGACCTCCTAGATCACTGAGTCCAGCCATACCCATAGCAAAAAAACCCCAAAACCCAACCAAACAAAACACACACCCGCCACCACCAAAAAAACAACAAAACCAAAACAATAAAAAACACACAAAAATCCCCAAACACGTAACTACCCTGACCAAACATGACTTCAAAACCACCAAATAACCCCCTACATGCCTGCCACTAGAGCATGTCCTGAAGCACCAGGTCTACCCATTTCTTAACTACCTCCAGGGATGGTGACTCAGCCACCTCCCTGGGCAGGCTGTTCCAGTGCCTCACCAGTCTTTCTTTAACGAATTTCTTCCTAATATCCAATATGAGCCTCCCCTGCTGCAACTTCAAACCATCTCCTCTGTTTCTGGCAGTGGTTACTATGGAGAAGAGGCCAACACCCATTTCTCTACAACCTCCTTTCAGGTAGCTGTAGAGGGCAATGAGGTCCCTCCTCAGCCTCCAAAATAAACTCCCTCAGCCACTCCTCATATGACTTATTCTCTAAACCCCTCACAAGCTTGGTAGCTCAAATATTAAATATTCAAATATTAAGTATTCAATCCAACTCTCAATTATCTAGGGTAATAGGAACTGGAATAGACTAAACTTGGGGATAATAAAACATTTGTAAACAGGGCTTTAAGGATATGAGCCATGCATATACCTCAAAAACTCTCAAACAAGTTTCTGTAGTGAATAGGTGTAGTCTTGAACTGGAGCCAACAGAGAAGGGAAGAGCAACTGAGTTATTGGTGCTGTGCATTTGTCCTTGTGTGGCAGCCCAGGGCGGCCAAACAAACCAGTGAAAGCAAAGCTTAGACAGCAAGAGCTTCAGCATCTGCCCATACCCAGAGCTGACTGTGCTCTGTGGATGGAGAACCTGAATTTGACCTAATGTGTCATAACAGTTCTGAAACAGCAATTCTGGCTGATAAGAGCAAATAATGCTGTGCCAAGCCCCTTAGGTTTCTCCATTTCGAACACAACACACAGTCACTAAAACAGTCCTTGTTTTTATGAACCCTGCACTGCTGCCACAGCAGAATGAGGCCTCCTGTTAATTGAGACACAGAGAAAGGTCTTCAACTTCTGAAGTTACTGAATCAATTTATTTTCCTCCTCCCTCAAATGCCTTGCTTCCTCCTTCTGCCAGAGATCACTCTAGCAGGAATGAAGGTAATTACTTCCTGGATGGTATCGTTTCTCTTTTGGATATGCTTCCTGACAGCTGAAATCTGAAAGAAAATATATGTATTAGAGATGTATCTAATTAAATCCCTCTTTAAAAAAAAAATAAATCTGTCTCACCAGGGAAAAATCCTTCTTATTTTTTGTGTATGTAGAGTCAATTAGTTATCAGAGTTGTAGCTTATTCTGCCCTTTGAGGAGTTTTGTTTGAATTATAATCACTATTTTATCTGTACTCTTGGTCTTTCTCCCTAGATCCTCATTCTGAACTACTTTTGCAAAAGCATGCTGGGATTTCTTGGGATAACTAACACGAAACGCTTAGAATGAAACAAAACCCACCATGTAAGATGTGGATATTAAATATGTTCTTAATAATTTGTTCAAAACATAAGCTTGGAGATATTAACATGCACGTTTTTCAGCACAGGTAAAATACTTCAGTTCAGTTAACAAATGCAAATCAAGGCTCCTATCAGCGAGTTAGACTAGTGCTGCAGGAATCATGCTTTGGCTCACAGGATGGGAGTCATAACAACCACATTTTTAGGTCTGTGAAGATACAAATCCCTGCCAGTGGGATTTTCAAAAACAAAACCATGTATACTGAATTTGTAAATATCTTTAAAACTTTAGGAATGCTTTTCACCTGCCGCTGAAGCCTCTGCCAACACTTTGTCTAGCCAGGGCAGTGTTGGGGTTAGCCACAGCAAGGGATGACACACTTCTGAAACCACATGTCATGATCACAGCTTTCCTGGGCTGAAATAAGGAACCTGGCAGAGTGGGACCCAAGGAGACCAGACTGTATTCACACTTGAATGGCAAAGGTAGCTTTGTTTCCGTTCTAACATCTACAGTTACCAAACTGTGCAGTAGCGGGTGATGATGAGAATTGTAGGCATTTGATTTCAAGCTACATTCATGCCAGATTGGATGACTGTTTTTTTCTGACCTGCATTTGAATGATAGCTACTGGCTTTTCTAGGACAGCTTAATAAAACAACATGGTCTTTACTTTCCAACTTCTGTCTTACCATGTGTAGATGCAGACTGCTTTTTGCTGACAGACACGTTTTTGTACTGTTTGGAACTATTTGTAATGAGATTGTAGCAGGAGATTTCAAGGAAGAATGGCACCTCGTTATAGGAAGCACATTTTTTTCTTTTGTTAGTATTTAATTTGGTATGGAAGAAGGAGTTGCTCTGTTATCCCTTAAAATTTATGGGTAGCAATGGCTTAAGGGCTGAACAGTCTCCAGTGCATCATGCTCTACTAAGTGGAATACTGGACCTGGTTGTTTGTTTTTTTTTCTTAGAGCTGCAAAAGGAGAAATCTTTGATTATTAAGTGAAACAAGTATGATCTTGGACTTTAGATCTCAAAATCTTCTGCTCCTCCACAAAATTCTTGTCAGGCTAGGGAACTAGCAATAGGAGTCTGGGAAAATAGCACCTTGTATTTTGTAGCAGTCTGAAGAGGAAAGTTTTGAGGTGCTTATATGTGTCAGTATGAGGCACATAGCTTCATCTTAGAGAATTAAATTGTTATGTGCTCATAAAGATATCTCTGAATTGCAAAGCTGTCCAGGACTACAGAGATGTAGCTATTTCATTTTACTTTTGCTTCTCTGTGCCTTGCTAACAATTGGTGTGGTGTGATTTTTTGATTTCACACTTCTTAATTGCTGTATGTTTCCAGAGCACGTGTCAGTTTTGTTGCACAGCAAGAGCCCTACCCGTGAATGACTCGTTGCTGCTGTGCACTTTCAAATCTATTCTAGTTCATGGAAAAGTCACACATTATGACAGTGAGAAGCACCCGGAAAGAAGCCTGTTTTTATGACAGAGGTGAAGACAAGTTACACTGAGGCAGTGTATTGGGAGAATAATAGATCTCCCAAATCTGTATTCATCTGCACATGTTACTTTGTACATAATGGGACTTTCATCTGGCTCGAGGAATACAGGACAAATTATTTCACAAGGATGATATGTCCTTGTACCTTTTCTCCAGTGAATTGGACACAGATAGGTCTTCCATTACCATCACTCATGCATCACTCATCACTTCCCATTTCAAGCAGAGAGAAAGAAGGGGAAAAAAAAAAATTCCAAGATTTCTCCAGCTTCTGTTATTTACTGTGGCCTAAGTGATACAAAGACATTCCTGCCCTTTGGAGTATGGTCTCTTATGTTTGGGTCTAATCCTTCATATTCATGCAGACTTTCTGCACTTGTGTGCAACTTAATGAGGGCATTAATGTTCTTCTCTTTTTGGAATGCAGTGTGAGAAATGAATGAAGAACTTATAGGGCTAGTAGGAGGAGAAAGAAAATACTGTCTAGTAGATCATAGTTTGTAAACATACAAATATTTAAATGCAAGTATGAATGTTCACTTTTACACACATACTAGGAGATGTATTTGTAACAGTAAAGATAAGCAGAACATGGCTAATTTTCATCAATAAATACATTTTGTGCTTATAGGTGGAACTATGCTAACTGATTATGTTTATGATCCAAGTCTTTGGGGTAATTTAAGCCAACCATTTTTACCTGGTGCTTGAAGTAAACTCAGAGGATGCTCCCAGTCTGTTACTGCTGGTGTTTCATTAGGTTGTGGAGAAGCTGTTGCTTGCAAACGACTTCTGGTGCTGTGAGATGTAGTGAGCTCAGTGCTGCTGGGTGATGAGTTTCTCCTTTGAAGTCTGGAGGGTGGATAGAAAACAGAGTGACAACACTAAGCTGTAACTTTCTTCTATGTGCTCTCAGTGCTTTTGGTATCACTGGAGAAATCATCCTAAGAACATGCCTGGAGCTGCAATACTTTTAATATAACCTATTGCTGTTAGCCACAAAAACAACCAAACAAACACCAGACTTTCTCCCTTCTTGGCTACTTTAAATTTCTAAAGGCTGATAGGAAACAGCTTGATCAGGGGCATACTTCTCTCCATTGGCTCTCCTGGCACTGACTTAGGAGGCAAAATTACATCAGGAATAAACCTGAGCTGAGAAACAACACTGTAGTCTGATGTTGATAGTGAAGGGGTTTCATTGCAGTATGGGCATGCTGCAGTGGAAGTGGAGGAAAAACTGAATGGTGCCAGCAAGGACCTGGTGGAGAATGTCAAGAATGTGTTTAAAATTTTAAAAAGCTATAAATAACTAACAGGAGCCACTCATTTGGCTTGGTTACCAAAGAGTTCTCACTGTCATGGGAGTTCAGCACCAGCATGAATGTCCTTGCATCTTTCTGAGGGGTAGTTTTTTTATGTTCACATATATATAGGACCATGCTCTGAAAGTGGAGAGATTTAAAGGTGCATGCTTGAATTAAAAAAAAAAATAATCTTTGTGTCCAGCTCTGATCTTGTAGATACTTATCTGCATTGTAAGATGCCTATATACATTTAAAAAAATGATCTTAGTGACTTTTTATGGTCACTTGTGGAAAAAGAAGAACCTGAATTTTGGTATTGTGAAGTACAGGCAGGTGTGCTCACAGCAGGATCATAGTTCAGTCAAAGAGCTGAGCAAGAGCTTAGGCAATATATTTATTGCTTGGATTTTGAGTGCAGAAACTGATGAGCTAAGAAAGATTTGTATATTTGCATTGAGTTGCTGAGAAATGACCATACTGAGACTGGAAAATGGCATCCAGCCAACTACACTAGCATGGTTTTTGCTTGTATTAGTGTAACTCAAAATTACCAGTGCTTATGTATGGAAGAACCACTTGCTGTGAATTAAAGGCAAAAAAAATCCATGTCTTCATCTCCATCCTTCCCTTTTACTGACAACAAGAATACTTCATAAAATGTAAGAAAACAATGACATAAACAAATACATGGTGAACTAGTATCTAGAAGTTCACAAGAGAATTATTATCACTTTAAAATGTGCATATTTTTATATGTCACAATATTAATATTATATATTGCATTGCTTGGTGTCTTGAAAGGTTTTTATTCTACCAGTGAGTTAATGCCTATGAAATAAATCTCAGTAAATATTTACTGGGGGGTATGTCTGGGAAAGGTCATGTTGACTCATTTAAGGTCATGCTGTTTATAAAATCATCCTTTCCAGAAGGGGCAATAAAGGACTAGCGTCTTGAATTAAAATGAGGAAACTGTTCTAAAATGATATATTTTTGGTTTGCAGTCAATTCTGCTTTAGGGAACAGACTTCCCATTGACGATTTCCACACACTCTTTTCTCGGTTGACTTTCATCTCACTGTGTTAAGGTTTCTCTTGCCTGGTTAGCCATTGTCATGACTGGGGAAAACCTGACAGGTATTAAAAGAGAAATATATAGAAGAAAACTAATGGCTAAAGTTTTATTCTATAAATTCTGTATTCAAAGGGTTTGTAGCTGCCAGACCAGCTAGCAAGTGAATCTGTATGCTCTCCATGCTATTACTGCTGAGCTGCCTCAGCCTAAGATGCTAGGCTGATGAATGTATTTATAAAGGTTTGTCTGCATCCCTGTTGGCTACTCATAATTGCCACATGTGAAAAACACAGCACAGCAACAATAATCGTTTTTATGAAGGGAACACCAAACCTGCAGAACAGGGTTGTTAGCATCACCTAATGAACCAAGACTTTTATTATCCTTTGAATGACTTTTTAGCAACCTCACTTCATAAAAGACACCAAACAAATCAGAAGGAAGTTTCAGGGGTTTATTACTCTTTGGCAACTCAGGGAGAAAGACCTTGATCTTCTGATTGATTCTCGTAAGCAGGGCCAGCCTTTGTCACACAGGCAAAGGATTTATGAACATCCTTAAATCTTTTGCTGAGTAGGAGCTTTTGTATGCTTAAGGTTCTATGCCTTGCTCAGTCATGGCCATCGTGTACTAAAATGCTGAAAAAGAGAATAGCTAAACAAAATTTAAACATTATAGTATCAATTTAGATTAAAAGAAAAAAAATATTAGGAGCTATAATACATAAAACCGCTGATACAAATCAGAGTTGTAGCTGCCATCATACTACATGCAGCTGATGTTTCTGGTCTCATTTGACTCAGTGCTTAAAAGGAAGGTTCACAGAGAGAGAAAAGCATCTGCAGAAAGCAATTTGTTTAGTCTTAAGTGGATAAATTGCATTCTTCAGATCTGTCTCTCCTGACAGAGTACTGAGGGAGGCTAGACGATGAGATTTGACCACATGCCTAGTTTTTCATTTGATAAAATGAAGCTGGGTGAATCATACGTGTACAGAAGTCTCAGCTTAAAAGTTCTGACCAATATGTCATTAAGGTGTCCTCACTTTGGATGTAACAGAAGTGCACAGAATATTTAATCAATTTCTTGTGAAAGCACACAAGTGGATGCCACCAAAAGATAAATGTGGCAGCCGTGTCTAGAAGTAGAAGAAATTATTGTTTTCCTGATTGGGTAAACACAGTTGCAGAAGATTCTGCTTTGCAAGTTGAAGTCATTAAACTACTAGGAGAGGACATTATAGCAGCATTCTGTATTTAATGAAAGCCACTTAACACTTGGTAACCTGAACTGTCATCCCTCTGTTAGGTAGTGGCATTCTCCCCTGGCCAGTCCCTTCCTGTGGGCAGATGGGGTGGCACATGTTCCATCTGAAAGGACTTTACCCCACAGCCGAGGATGCTGACTCCATTTTCCAAGATCTTTGTATTCACTGTGGTCTCTCACTTCCTTCAGGTCAACCTGTGGCGGCTGTACTAAAAACTAAATGCTTGATACACTATGACCAAATAAATCCTGCCGGAGTTACCCTGCAGGGGAAGGTGGCAGTGACAAGCTGTGAGTTTTTGCAGCATTAGAGAGTTTAGTGGCGTTCATGACCACCGAGCTGCATGTTGCCAGCAGTAGTGTGATTGTGAACTCTTCTGTGGGTAGGAATTTATCAAATCAGTACAAATGGCTGAGCTGAGCTTAAAGCCACACTAGAAATGCATTGAAAATCAGGTTGTAGCAACAACTGAAGTGTTCTGTATGGATTTGCAATTGACCCTGTGCTGTCCAGAGAATTGCAGAGTAATCTTGCCAGTAATCAGGGAAGGGGCACTGGCTGCTTGCCTCTCTTTGAGCACAGGATGGGGAAAAGAAAAACAAAAAAACCCACCAAGCAGAACAACCAACCCTCCAAAACCCACACAGCAAATCGTTTAGCAAGACAAAAAAAACAATATTCATCCACAGGAACTACGGACAGATAACATGAGAAAATCTCAGCAGATTATCTGGTCATCTCTCACCAGTTAAGAGAATACATGAACACAACAGGGCAATCAAAGGGCAGATGTGGTTTTTTCTTTACCTCAGATTTGGAGGTACAGATTACCACAAAGCGTGACCTGGTTTCCAACGATAACCACGCAGCTGGCTCCGGCCGCCGCACCTGCCTATTACACGCTCACACCAGTATGGTAGACGATAATGGCGTTTATTACAGGGAAACACCGCGTTATATAGCTTTGGTTTACAACATCACATCCGTCTGCTAGCGTCATAAATCAAATGCTACTGGCTACCTAACTGTCCCTGTCTTTCCGTACATCGCGAGATCTTCCGAGCGCCGGGCCTTAACTACAACAGGCAGAATATCACGTTCCACTTGGATCTGAAAATAAACTAAACCTTTGCTTGAACCTGAGTAAGCAATCTTTCAGAGGATAGCCATGTTATCGTTATGGCTTGAGGCAGGAACGTATCAAATATTGTAGAGCACAGAATAGGAAGATTGGTCATCTGGATTTAGACTTGACTATGCCACAGCTCCTGTGACCTTTGGAGAAAGTGTGGTCTGTGTTTGTTTTGTTTTGGTTTTTTTTTTTATTTGGAGGGGGAGGGATTGTGGTGGAGGTGGTGAGCAGAAATAAGGCAGACCACTTGTTAAAGGCGAACTTCAGACCGAACTGAAGTCAGCAGTTTAGATGGGGACAAAATATGCCCCACATGTGTTTCTGAATTCTTTGTGTCAGAAAAATTTATCTGAAACAGAATTTTAATTTTTTTTTCTGTTAATGGCTCCTGATTTCAAATTTCCAAACCTCCCTAGTAGTCTCAGAACATATTTAAAAAAAATAGAGGCTTTGAAAACACTTAGAACACTATGGTCCCTAATTCCCTTTAAAATCATTTGGAGTTGTGGAACAAGGAGTTAGGGTCCTGGAGTAGCCCCTATCTGTAAGTTTTTCATTGCAACTACTCTGTTCTCCTACTATAGATAACAAGACTTTCAGTTCCCACCTGTGTTATCTTCCACCATTTTCCACTAAGTTGCTTTGTGATTTCAAATCAATTGGATAACCATCTTGTTCCCCAGTTCCTCAGATAAATGAACACTAGCTTCCTCCTAGCTGTGCTCTTTGTAGATAATGCAAATCGTAAAGCATTGCATTCTGTCTGTAAGAACTAGTTCACTCGTGCACATACAAAGGGTATATATAAATACACCCTATGAATGCAAAATGAGGGCATTTTCACTTTTGTAGTACCCATAAGGCTCAGGTTCCACCCCTCTGTCACACTCTCTGCCAGTGCATGTAAGACAAAGTTCAACCAACACCTCTCAGCTTCACAGAAGTGATGGAGCACATCATGGTCACAGTTTTCTCGTGGTGTAACGTTGGTCTTCACAATCTGTTGAACCAGGAATTTTCTGTGTGACTTTCTAATGTCACCTTTCAGCATCAGTAGCTGTTCAAAAGCTGTTTCAGCCTCAGAAGCTCATATTACTGACTTTCCTCATTTGCACAGGTGAATCCACAATTTGGGAGCTGATGCACTAAACAGCATAAATGAATTTGTCATTCATCATCCAGAAAATGCATCTCTTCCAGTATTCCTTCTCATATCCTGTAGGGCACTCTGAAATGTAAGACACCTCAAAGATCCTTTGGCACTGTGGAAAGAAACATTTTTTTTCACTTTAATTTTTCACTCACTGTGCCTTGTTTTCAGCATTTTCCTGGGATGATTTGTTCTTCCTTTCCTTTGTGATGGAGAGGGAACTGCAGTATAGTTAGACATGTTTTGTCCTGTGGACACTGTGCTGTGAAAGCACTTAGCCTCACTGGAAAACACGCAGGTTCTTAGGATAATGTGTATAGGGAGAACACTGTTCAATTAATTTTATTTCTCAGAAAGTAGTCTTCCAGTCTCCCAGACTTCACCTTTTCAGAATTTAACAGAGGAACCACCTGGCATGACTGTTATTCACAGGCAGGCTCCAGGGGGAAAATGCACATGGGTCATATGGCATGTGTATGTGTTTGGGGTGGCTAAAATTTAATTGCAGAGGCTACATAAAGGTCTGGGTTGGGGAAGGGGAAGAAATTAACATTATCTTTTTTTTTAACATAATTTTAGTATAAGAGAGAAGCTAAAAATCTACAGTGGAGAGAAACCAAACTATATCTGTCTGGGTGTGAATTGCAGTTGTATTTGGGGTGTATACATGCTGTCAGGATCAATAATAGGGAGAAGTGCCATCTGTGAATTTCTAGCCTAATTTTAAACTGTGTCTACATCAAGGTGTCTGGATCACTATGCTTGGGTTTTGCCCTCCCCAGTTTGCATTAGAAAGATGGTTTAGAAGCATATATTTAGTAGCAATTTGTTAAATATTGGATATGCTAACAAGGTGATACATGAAAGATATTAGCCTTACTGTATGCATACATTTCTTATTCACATATTTAGCATTCTGGCATTTACTTAATGCTATCATAATAGCAGTTGATAGTGTCAAGAAAGATTTCCTTCCAGATTATTAACTTCAGAATGGTAGCAAGACATGGTGGACTGTACATACCATATTGACATTTGCTTTAAAAATCAGCCTCATATTCTGCATTCATGTGCAGAGAGGGGAAAAATTACCTGTCCCTTTAAAACTGTCTCCCAGAGCAAAGAAATGTTGAAGCTCATTTATAAAATATGACCAGCAGATTATTACTGGCTTTTTGAGACTGAGAATAGCAACAGTGCTGAGGACGCTATTCATAGAGCAGAGCGACAGAAATGGCGTGTTAACCTGAATCAAACATCATCAATAATTGAGAACTGCTGCTTTTGCTATCTTTTCACTTCTCTGAAATATTCCTTTTTTGCATGCAGAATCTTGAAGATAAGGGTTCTGCTTCTCCCATGGAGCACTTCTTCCAAAGAGTATTTATTAAGGGAAGTTCTCTGTGCAACCTGTCGAGAAGTGTAGATAAAAACAAAAGCCAAAGGAAAAAAAAACCCCAAAACTTTATTTCCAGAAGATTTTTACATTTTTGTAACAAGTTTGTAACATTTCTTTCACATTCTTGAGGACCATTTCAACAATTCTTTCCTCTTGCAGTCAACACTCAGGTCTGTGCCCTCTCCAGAATTCACTGGAACATGTGGAATGCTTACAATGTACCTTCTTCCCTACACTCTGTAAGGATGACTTTGCCTTTTTTTGTTAAAACTATAGGTTCTAATAGTGATAGCAGCAATTCCAAAGAAGCCTTGGTGTTGGCCAACTTCCTCCCAGTCCTCATCCATGTGCAAAGATCATCTTTCTCAGGTCATGGCTATGCCAACTGCTTGTACCTTTTTGTGAAACCATATCAGTTTGTGCCATATGGAATGCTTTTTATTGTGAGCCTTTGAAACAAGAGGCTGGCTGTGGACAATAAACAGTGTGAGGTTTGATGTTGCAATGTTTAGCAGAAAATACTCTGTGAAAAATATGAGCAGGGAGCAGTGAAAATAAGAAAGATATGGTAACAGGCTGAGCCAGATGATGCAGTAATAATGGAAGCAAGGTGGGAACCTGAAGGGTCAGTAAAGGCTTCAGTATTAATTCATACTTCAGAATACAGCTAAATTATTTGAAAATAGAGTTTTGCCTTCTCTGGGTGGCGACTACACATTGCAACAGCAGGGAGTTTCTTGGACCCCACTTTTTTCTGGCTGAGAAGGATTGGAAGGTGGCTGGGATCATCCCCAAAATGTGAAGTCTTTTCCTAGAGAGAGAGATTTATAAAAAAGAGTAAATTATTAAAACAGTATAAATACACCAAAATTCCTGACCATTACCTGCTGAGTGGCTCACATGAAACAATAAATGTCCAAGAAGTGCATAGTAGATTTATTGAAGATTACAATTTCTGAAATAAATTAATTTTTACATTTTTTTTTTTAATTGTTCTTCAGTGTTATTTGTCATCATCAGAGGAATGACAAACATCAGGAAGCTGGTGCAAAAATTCTGTGATGACTTTTATGTTTGTTTTGCAATAGTATTTATCTGATGAAAATTCTTATGTGCTTTCTATGGAGGAATCACTACAAGATATACCAGAGACTAATATCCTGAAATTAGGATCCCAAGCCTATCTTTGCTTTAACGCTTGCACTCACTGCACCCGGGGACAGGGGACTGTGGGAATTTTGCCAAGCCAGGAGCACAGGCCCTTCGGGTATTCAGTGCACTTTCAAAAATAATTCAGATCTCAGATGAATCTACAGGTACTTTGTCTAAAAAGGTCATCCTGGCTCTCAGTCATTCTGTTTAAGTACGTAAAATTAAGATGAATTTTGGTGAGAATGAGTCATCATGTAATTTAGAATGCAATTAGCATTATTGGCCACTGGAACACAATATATTTGAGTGTAGTAGAATCACTCATGAAAATAGCCAGTATTTCATCCAAGAGGTCTGGATATAGTGTTCAATATTGCCTTGTAATACTTTCATTTATGTTATTTTTGACTTTTATATAGTATGTGATCATAATGGTACTTCAGCCCCAGGAAGTAGATCTTTGTAGCTTTAAAATTTACTCCTGCTTTGGGATTTCAGATGTCCACTTTGAAACCTCTGTGATACTTCAAAATTCACTCTATAAGAGCTGACACAAGTCAGATTTGTTCAGGGTCTTTGCTCCACTTGTCTAGAATTAGATAACACGCAGTTACCAGTACTTCAGTTTTACAGAGCTGATGAGCATCCACTGCTCTCCTCTTAAAGTCAGCAGAATAGGTAACTACTTACACTTCTGATAATTGGGTTCTGGCCCAATATGTTTCAGAGTGAGACATTCAAAAGCTAAAATATGTAAAATTAGTAGCTGTTTTGTAACTTTGCTCTCTTCTTCATGTATAAAACTCATACTGTTATTAGGAAATAAATAGAGGATATAGACTTCTGAATAGAGAACTCTGAGCTCTGCTGTACACCATTTGTTTTCCTATTGCTCTTTGAATGTTGTTTATTTGACACATTGTATATCTCCTTGCCTCCCCCTCCTTTTTATTTTAATTGGGACCTGGTTATTGGCTGGAAATTCCACTAGTATGACTCATCCCTACGCTGGAAATGGCTGTGAACAGGCATCACATTGTGGGATTTATTTCCCCTCTTAATTCCTCCCCCCACCCCCCAAGTGCTTTATCGTGGCACGAGCTTGTAATAATAAACTAGGAAGGAAGTTGGAGCTAATCATTTGGTTCTGAATGCACAAGCCCTGCCAAATTTCCCCACAGGCATGAAACAGCCACTCAAGCTGTGACACCAGCAAATTAAATCCTGGGGGCAGCTGACCAGAAGTAATGAAATGTGTATTTACCATACTGATGCTGTCAGTCCTAAAACACACTGGCTTTACAATCTAGTTAAGTGGGGCATGTTTGTCACTTCCAGCTGTGCTTAAAAAAAAAAACCCTCATGTTTTTCCCTAGCCGCCTTCTCAAAATCACAAGCCCAATGCTGGCTGGTAGCCCTCACCTCACACAACGGAAAGAACGGGAGGCCTAGAGTGGTCTGTTCTTTTAAAACCCTGCCAAAATGAAATCTGTATCCCAAAGGAGATAAGTGATCTCATTTTATCTCATAATTGCCAAGCCCTTTTTTCATCCCTTTTTTCATCCCTTATCTGCCACTCCATTCTCTAAACCAAACCTTAAGAGCTGAAAGGAAAGGATAAAAATATTTCAGGAGCTGATGGATAATAAACAGATGCCTCACACAAATATGTGTTCCATGCATGCAGCAGTTTAAAATCCTGGGAACATACAGGTGTGTGGAAGAGGACCACGTAATCGCTGAAGACAATAGGTACCATGCAAAAGAGGGATGCTCTATGCAGGTGGGCACAGACATAGGATGGGTGAGCCACACAGCCACTAAAGAGGTGTCATTCAAAAAATGCCTGTGTGACATGGCAGCAGTGGTTCAAAAGCATCTGGACACAGGCACAAGAAGGGTGGAGACTATCATTCCACAATCCCCATGTGCTTAGGAGATGCTTTTCCCCAGTTAGGTGTTGTCATAGGTAACAATAGCATATGTCTGAGAGGTTTCTGTGTGTTTAGCTAGCAGAGGCATGTTATGCTAATTGTATGAGAACAATTGAAAAAGGTTAGTAGATTATTTGCTGAGTGGTACTTGCTGTGATTTCAAGAAAACATTGAGAGAGGGGAAAAATGAAAGTACAGTCTTCAACATGGTTAATACAATACTCATGGAAGAATCAAAGAATAAAATTACACCCCATATGAGCAGCCTCTGAAAGCATCTAATTATATCCTAGGAATGTCTATAACTCTACAATTATATGCTTAATTTCCAGCTGTACTTAATTAACATCACAAATTCTTTATAATACTACCAAACACAAGGAACTTGCTTTGAACTGTTTGTTGGCACATATAAATTTGTTGGACTCTTTTGTCTGTTTCTTCATAGCAAGGTAGGCACGTTGAGTTAGTACCATGCAATTCAGCAGCAGAGCTGAGGGAAGGCTGGCGTAATTTCAGAGAACACCATTCTTTTTCCTCTAGTGAAGCATTGTCAAAGTTTATGGTCAGAGACATCTGCTAGGTGAATGACAGATGCTCTTTATCAATGCCTCTCCCTTACCAAAGAGGAGTGGAGGAGATAGACTTATGGATTTGAAAAGTAAACTAAAACAGTTTAATGAAAACAATAATAAATAGATTCTATATAAAACCAATGTTGCATCCAACCTCCCTGATGTCAGTTATGTCACTGTCACCTCTGATGCTGTGGAGCAGGCACTGGGGCAGATCCCAGTCTGGACTCAGCAGCAGACAGGAGCTGGATTTGGGACGGCGACGTAATCTGCACCAGTACAAATTGACCCTGTGAGGAGAAGGAAGCAAACACTATCCCTATCGCCCAGCGACAGATCAGGGAGAGGGTCAAATGCAAGTCTGGGGAAGGTCAAAACCCACTGACTTCTATGGCATTATATATGGGATTCAAGCTTCATCTGGAGATAAAACCTTGCTGAATCAGGTCTGCTTTTGCTGCCTTAGTCTCGGGCAATGACCATGCTTTCTGTGACACGATAGCACACATGATTCTGGGAAGCCAGGCTGGGGGTACCTTTCCTTCTCCTGTCTTCCCACATCAGGAGAGGTGAAGCAGGAATCATTCCACGTTTTCTTAGTGCAGGGAGAATTGGTGGAAGAAGGATAAGAGAACCTCTAGTTGATTTTGACCAGATCTAAACATAATCTCCAGTTAAAGGTTTGCCTCTGTGTGGATACGAATGCTGGATCAGGATTTAAGACATAATACAAACACTTGAAATGTGGTATTTTGATCTACTCAGGGGTAAGCCTGTTGAATTTAGCTGAGGCTAAGGAAAACACATGGAAGCTTTTGCATAATTGTAGTCTTACATTGTAAACTGTTTGGAGCAATCACTCTGCCATCTGTGAAAAATTGCCCAGACTTCCAGACCAAAAGGTGTATTCATTGATGACGTTGGCTGATAGAATTTTAGCAATTTAAAAGTAATTTTTTACAGGGTAAATCAAAGCAAACCTCAAATCATCAACTGAAGTTGCATTGTCTCTTTTAAACTCAGGCTTGAAGCTGTTTAAACTGGTTATCCTATTTGGGATGGGCGTTACACATCTGGTACCTTGTTCTCTTGGTGGGACAGATGAGTGGGTTTGCTTAGTTCCTTTCTTCTAAAGCCTGTAGTTTTACCTGTAGAGAGAGATGACTTCAGGTACACCTCAGGAGGTCTCAAAGCCTAAGATATAACCACAAATGTACATAAAGGGGAACTACTGTTATTTTAAAATCTTACTGTCTTAGAACTAATTCTTTGTTCTTGAGTTTGTTTTTGGGGGGTAGTTTGTTTCGGGTTTGGTTTTGGTTGGTTTTTTTTTGACTGCCGGGAGTTGGCAACACCATATATATGAGCTTGGCTCCTGCAACATAAATCCAAGAAGACAAGGAGGTAGCCAAGCTGCTAGAATTTTCTCTGAAGGAAGTGTCTAGCTCTTTGGTACAGGCACAACTTGACTGAATAAATAGCAAACTAGCCATTGTTGCTCACTGTGCTCTCCACCCCACCTGTGAAATATGAAGGAGAAAGATACTGTGGAGCTGGAAGGTGAAAGATTTTTCCCCAGTTTTCACTGGGGGTAAAAAAAAAATAAATGTAAGCAAGAGTCTGGCATAATTACAAAAAGGCAACTCAATGTAAGCTTGAACTTTTCCTTCTCATTAATTACCATGAATCTGTTTAGAAATTCCTGTAGAGAACAAGTGCTTCTTGCTGACAGCTGGTTTGCAATTAATAAAAAGGAAAGTGTTTTCAGCTGGCAATGACTTAACATGCTTATGATATATGAAAACAAGGTTAAATTGCTCCTTTCTTTCTTCTACTAATAAAAGAAATATTGAAAATGAAATGATGTAGCTTAGGAAATGGAAAGTGCCAACCAAAGCCATGGACAGAGTGCTGGGAGCTGCTTATCACTTGGCACTTGCTGGAACAGGTGTATTTGGAAAAATTTAGTCAATGACAAAAATTATTCTTTGGTTGCAGGCTTTCAGGCTATATTGCACTAAAGAATATATGATCCTGTTTCTGCCAGATAAAGGAATCCTGATTTAATCATCTCTTTTGGGGGATTTAAATGATATACGCTTCGTGGCTTTATTGAAAATCCTCTTGCCCCTGATATCTTTTTTAAATCTCATTCTTCTGCTCTCCTCCACCTTCCATCAGGAAAGAATGGTGGAGGCTTTGCTCCTCAGATTGTGAGGGGTGGAGGAGCCAGAGCATCAGAAAGCACACGTCAGGAACCAGCCTCCACTGCAGAGAGACCGACCTGATAAACAGATGCCTGCAGACTTCGTCTGGCTGTGAACTGTATTCTGAAATAATTGCTACAGTTTGCTGTTAACTCTCTTGCAGAATATGGAATGTAACTTTATCACGAATATAACACGAGTATCCTGTGAGTACCGAGGGAAATAGGTAAAGTTAAATAATAGGTTTTACTTCAGCAAAGTCTTTTCTTCTTGTCTTGCAGAGTGCAGAACCTTTCCAAGTTACTGTCCGAGAAGACAATTGTATCATTGTCTCCCTGGAAGCATCTGATGTGGTGAGCTCATCCTCTGTATACGTTGTGAAGATAGCTGGAGAATCCAAGAACTACTTTTTCCAATTTGAAGAATTCAATAGCACTTTACCTGCCCCTGTGGTTTTTAATGCCAAATACCATGGCCTATATTACATAGTAACTCTGTTGGTAGTGAACTCAAATATGGTTTCCAAGTCAGCAAGATCAATCACTGTGTTAACCAGTAAGTAACACCTTATTCTTTTCCTCTTCTGTTTCTTCTCTTTGTGTGTGTGGTTTTTTCCCCATAAATTCTTCTTGTGGAGAAGGTTGGGATGGATTTGATTTGTTTTGTTTTGTTTTGTTTTCAATACACCCTCCTGGAGTGTAGGATGAATCCCTGTGTGAGAATGGTAGGGAAAGTTTGTTGAGAGGGCTTGTGAGTGCAAATTAACAAAGTCTGGGCAGGTTTCCCCCAGGTGACACTTCCTGAACACTGACTGGAGAGGTTTAGCATACTGAAATAAGTGTGATGGATGAACCTCCTTTACAGATGTTCATTCTAGACCCTTTGAACCACGAGTTCCAAAAATCTGTCATAAAAATTGTTGATGGACATTTCAGTGTAAGAACTCCTGTTACATGGTGAAATATATCTGTTTTAAATGCTATAACAATGTTCTTTGATTGCTAATATATTGAAACAGTAATAAACTTGGAAAGCAGGTAGTAGTCACCAAAACAATGTATTTCTGCCAGTACAGCTGAAGGTTTTCGTGATGCAGACCATATTTGCAGTAGTCCATCTCTTACTGTCTCCAGGTGCATTGATACTGGGGGGAGAGGTGAGATTTTCTTTGCCTTGTCGTCTCGCAAAGCACCACAGACTTCTGTGTGATTCCTGACATATTTCTGTCTCTGCTGTTGCTCCAGAACTGTTTCTGTGTGCCAGCCTGAAAACAATTCATAGAACATAATATGATTTCTTCCTCTGGAAGAAAGATTCAAGAAAAGACAGAAAAAAAAAAAAATCTTTTTTTTTTTTTCCGAAATGGCATATTGGAATCCATGGATAGTTTTAGTTGGCTTCCAGAATTATTCCTCCATGATTATGATTTTGTGTACTTTTCTTATTTTTCTATGAGGAAATGCCATCCACTGTAATAACCTTCAAAGCATATTACAGTAGCCTCCTGTGTAACTGAGTGAGGTGCTTGAAATTTAGAAGTAACCAGATTTTACATCATCTGTACATGACTTCCCTTGTGTGTTCAAGGTGTGCCCTGATGAGGACAAGTATGAAGGATCCTGTGGGAAAAGGATCATTTTGTTATTTCATAAGGCACATATACAAGACCATCTATGTGTAGCAAACAATTTGAGGGTTCATAAGCAGACTGAATTTCCTTTTCAACTGCTTTAACCTTGCTAACAAAGTAGTAATTCAAATCCAATTTCCTGGTTTATGGTTTGTTTATTTTCTTACAAGAAATAATGGAAGCATCAGGTGTCATATACAACTGAAAAAAAAAAAAAAAAAAGCCTTACTATGCATTTCCAGTGGGTTTTGAATACTGTTCTTGCAGTTGTGTACGGGGCTCATTGCTATTTGATTTACAGAGCCCACAAGGGTCACTGGTAGCAGGAGAAGGTGTGGTCCAGGACCATCTGTGATGCAGATGGAGCACACAGTCCTGTTCAGGGGATCTCTGAAGGAAGAAGGGAGATGGTGTTGCTCAGCCTATCAAAGCCAGCTCCAGACTTTCCATGTCTGGCTCAGGAGGTTTTCACAAGGTGTTCCTGAAAGAGAAGGATGCTGGCAGCTCCAAGGGGCATATCCCGTGTCACTCTCCTCCACTGTCCTTTCTGATGGAAAGGAGCTCAGCCGTTTTCGCCACCTGTCTTATGCAGATGCGCTGGCAGCATCTCAGGGCTTCCTGCTGTGGTCTCTGCTTCTTACCCAGAACGTAGAAGGACCAGTGATTTTGGCAGTCAACCAGTGCTTCTTGGGGAACTCGTGACAAAAAAGGGAACGGCGAATTTCACTGGTTTCTCTCAACAGAAAGGCAACAAGGTTCATGGAAAAGAAAGGGCATTTCTGCAGACAGCAGTGCAAGTTGCCGTACTGAGCACTAAAAGTGGGCCCCAAGATGTGAGCTTCGCAAGGGTGAGGGCCCAATCTCCTTCCTAGTATTTTCTGCCAGGCAGACTGATGAGTGCTAGCTCTCATGTAGCAACCTCAGCTCCTAATGTGGCTCATCTTTTGGAGCACAAGGATACAGGAATGAAAACAAATTTGGAACGAAAAGAGTGTGTCAGGCTGGGCTCTTTAAGATATATTTCCACAAAGTGCTTTTGAGAAGAGATCTTAAAACTTATGCAGTGACCACTGGCTTCTACTAAACTGTATGAGGTGATAAGGGGTTTGGTTTTGTGGTTTGTTGGGGTTTTTGTTTGTTTATATGTTGTTGTTTGTTTGCTTGTGTTTTTTGTTTGGTTTTGTTTGGTTGAGTTTATTTATTTGTTTGGTTTTTTTATTTTTTTCTTTTATTGGTATTGTCCATAGCCTGTTTTACATAATTTTCTGACTATTAACTAGTGTGGTTTTTTGGGCAGATAATACTTATGATAGATTCATATTTTTCTTCATGCCATGTGTTCTCTCTTCCTGTGTAACACTCTCAGTTTATTTTACCCATGCAAAGACATATAACTATCTAATTTATTCCATCTCTATCTTATGCATGAAAAAATGGCAAATTACAACTAGCTTCCAAGACCAAATTAATTCCTGTTCTAATTTCATTGGTATCAGGAGAGCTTTACCAATGGCAGATTGGCCCTGTTCATTAGGCTGCCACGAGATAAATCAAGCAGGATAGTCAGTGATGTCAGTGCGATTATTCCCAAGGCTGTACTTTGTTATTTCACAGTAGTTTTCTGGGAATCTGATGTCTGCCAAGAAGCCCGTGCAGGGCAGTACGAGTCTTTCAGCTTGGCCATATGCTGGAGGTCTGAGTTTCATACAGAGCAGTGTGTATCCAACTTGAGCATGTCAAAATGAGAGCAAGGTCCTTCAAAGAGATTTCCTACTTAGCAATTCAGCGAGAGTCATGAAAGGCCTCTGCTTCCAGATGATATATCTTGATGACATTTTCTTTCTCCTGTTCACATCTCTCGATGTGCTGCTTCTCAGCGTATGGGCAAGAAAACGGTATCTCTCTTGGTTGAAACTTCATCCTATTTAAGTCAGAAAAGTCGTCTGGTTTACACCTCAGAGGCTTCTGTTCAGAAAAAGAAATTCCTCAAGAGAAAGATTATTTAAAAGCTGACAAAATATATACTTTATAGATTATATGTATGCACATAAAATTATATGTGTAAATATAAATAAATGTGTGCATAAATTGTGCATATAAAAATATAAAGTTTATATGTTTATATGAAGTTTATATGTGTAAATATCAATATGTATATGTGCATATAAAAATATGAATTATCTTAACATTAGATAAATCTACATACATGAATGTATGTGGGCTACCATTTGAGTCTTCTGTTGTTAAGTTTGGACCTTCTTTGCAAGACTGAACAATTTGTTTTCTTCCTCTCCATGAATGGAATAATTTCAAGGCTTTCTGATGTTAATCAAAACATCCCAGAGAGGGTAATCAGGCATTGGAATGGCCTGCGCAGAGGTGGTGGATTCACCATCCCTGGACGTTTTTAAAAAGAGATTGGACATGGCCCTCAGTGCCATGATATAGTAATTGGAGTTGGATCAGGGGTTGGACTCGATGATCTTGGAGGTCTTTTCCAACCCAATCTATTCTATGATTCTATGATTCTATGATCTCAAACTGTAAGAGTTTCCTTGTTTAGGGTCTGTAGTCCAGATTGTTGTAATGTTGTCAAGTATGAGACATTTGTTGTAATATTTCTACTCAGAGCCCAAAGTTTTTGTCAGCTAGAGCACAGCCCATATCCTTGCAGTACTTTCTGAGCTGGGATATTAGAAAGATGAGATGAACAGGGCACATTCAGCTCTTAGACAGGAAATCTGTAAAATAGAATTTGAGCACAAAATATCTTTTTTTTTCTGATTCTGTAGCAAAGCTGTGTTCAGCAAATTGGGCTCAGTACTTCATTTAAGGAGAAAAATTGAAGCCTTGACCACTAATTATTGAAGATCCCTGTGATGGTTTTCACAAAAATAGGTGTGTGACTGTCACCTTCCTGGCTAGATTCCTGTCAGTATAATTGTGCTGTGCCTATCAAAATGACCTTCCAGTTTTTTCAGTCTGGACAAAATTAGAGGTTGTTCTGGTACCTAACCCAATTATTTCAAGCCTACTTTCTTCTGCTCTTGGAGCTTTGGCTTTTCAATGGAAGTGGAGTAATTCCAGAATTTATATAATAAATTCAATGGTTTGCAATATTTGAAAGTTCCAGATGATTGCTAATAGTTTTTGAAGTAGTTTATGTGAGAAATAAATAGCACGGAGGAAAATCAGTGTCTGAAATTTTCACTCATCCTCCATTTTCTCAGCTTGAAGCCTTGTTTTATTCTTCTCGGGGTGACTCATACCCATATAGCCTTTTATTTTTTGAATTCACTGTCAACTTTTCTTCTTGTTGTGAAGGAAAACAGTGTTTGTACATTTGAAAGAATGGGGAAAGCTGTACATTGCAGAGCTATTGTGTGCTGTAGGAAAAAATGTATCTCTGCTGGGAATGGGAGAAATCAGAATCTCAGGATCTCTGAGGGTAATTAAGAGTAGCTCTGCCTGACTTTTATTTTAGCTTACAATTAGGAGTTTTGAGTGGTAAGTGTCTCATTGTTTCAAAAGCCAATGATTCCTTACATAAATCACTGTAAAATATATTCCCTTTAGGGAGAGCTCTGCCTCTGTCTTCTACAAAAAATATTCTCCTCGAGAGACCAACGGGCCTGCTGCCTGGGACTCTGATCTCTTCAGCTCTCAGAAAGTAATTGGCATTAGACCTAGTTAATGCTCGGTTGTCGTTGTGCCAGATGCTGCAGGAAGTGATTCAGCAGGTCGAATCCTTTCCTCTGGCTCGCTAATGGATCAGAGTTGTTGAAGTAGGCGCTTCAGAGGTTTTTTTTTTTTCCAATGAAATGTAAAACTTAAGCCTTTTATGTTTTTCTTTCTTGGCACATCTTTATAAAGACTAGTTATCTGTGGCAGACCTAATTTTGAAACGTAACTCAGAAGAACATCTAGGTCTGTTAGTGCCCAGCTTTCCTCGGCAAATAAATCATCATCCCCTTTTTAAGGTGAAGAAACCCCTCCATTAGAATCAAAGAAACAAAAAGAACTGCAATCATATGATTTTCTGACATAATTTCCATCGACAGGCTGATCTAAAGTATTGTTCAAGAACAAAAGAAAAGGTTTTGTTCTTGTGACTTTTTCTTCTTTTTTAGTTTCTATCATCTTTTTATTTGTGATCTGATGTGAACATCTAGAAATGGGATTATATATTGTCACTGCTCAGATACTACTTTCACTTACATTCCCCTTTTATAACCAAGAGCACATGGTATCTCTATTGCCTCTCATAAACTTGAACATTATGTTCCTAAAGTATTAACTACCAGTCTTTTAATCTCAGAAACGGTTGCTTTTAGGAAAAGATAGAACAATTCCTAAGGATGATAGCATAATGGCAGCTTTACCCTGGTTATGACAGTAACTATAGATATGTAAATAGTGACATCCTGGGGAGAAAATGACACAATTCACAATTTATTCATGTGAATAAGGGAATTACCCATGGCAGTTAGGTGACTATTAATCAGTTTCTTTTTTATAAAAGTCATGATATGAAGGTAAACCATGATTGATTTGGGTTTGTAGATGAGAAGCAGGAGAGTTGACCTCAGTCCTGTTTCAACCACCCATGTGTACCTGTAATGTTCCACAGTACTCAATCATTAATTCAATCTGGAGAGTGAGCCAATCTCCAAATATTAAAGAAAAAAATTAATTTGGACTGGGATATGTGCTTGGTTTTTTTTATTTCCCTGAATTGCAAATGTTAATGTGTCTGGCACAAATTGAATGCATTAGTGGAGGATTTAGCATCCAGAATTTTCCAGGGCATTTGAAGAAGAGGATAGCCAGATTTATGCTACCTTGATGTTTGTATAATGCAAGCTATGGGGTAAATGCAAAATGCTGGGAAGTCTGGGGGAAACAGAGAAATGAAGTTTTCCATAAACAAATAAAGTGGGAAAACAGTTGCTATAGGAGAAGCAGATTCTGAAACGCTAAGAAAATAGGCGAGTTTAGGTCTTTATACTGCAAGCTTGTTTACGTGCATTTAATATAATCTGCAAGTCTAAAAATAAAGAGATTCTATGTGAAGAGGTCCCTTAAATATGCTATTAGATGGACACCAAAATCCTCTAAGTCCCTTCTGTAATACAACTTCAGACATCAGTGCACTGTAGAGCATTTATAAGGCTCTAAGTCTTCTGAAGTATTATATTAAATTATATTTAGTCTATTTATTGAGAAACACTGAAATCTGTAAAAAGCGGGATCCTAAACAGTGAAAATTGTAAAATTAAAACCATCAGGCTATTTATGCTATGAATTACAAAGATAGATTGTGAAGAGTCATGCTTTACATATTCTTGAGGTTTAATAACCATAGGAGCAGTTAGCAAGTGAAAACCAGAATATGATTCTTATCTGCTGAGTGTCCTTTTAATTTCACAGTGTGCAAATAGCTTTTGATGTGAAGATTTGGTGCCGAAGGAAGTAAGATAATGGAAGGATCTTTAAATTGCATTATATCACTCATGCTAGTCTGCTAACATCAGCCATGAGCGAGGAGAGGATAGTAAGCGGAAGATAACAACAAGAAAGAGAGTCTGTGGTGATTACTGCTTAATTCAATTACTGGTTAATTAAATCAAAGCATCAGAAGGAAAAATCATTTGGATTAAAAATGAATGTAACTTCCATCCTTTATTTGATTTGTTGTAGGAAGGAATAAATGGAGTAATTTAATCAGTGACATAAGAAAGTTTCAGTAATTCTTTGAGAAATAAGGAACCCTCAGATGTGAATGAGATAACAGAAGAAAGCCCAGGGCGAACCCGCTAACATGAAAGATAACTGCATGCAACTCTTGTGCTATTTAGAGATTGTTATTGACATTTAAACTACTATGATGTGCTGTGTGACCTGTGATATGAAGCCTCTGGTCATGTGGATAGTCAGATCAACTATTTATTTCAGAATAAGCTATGGGAGAATCCTCAGTTTAAAGACGAGGGTAGGCTTTGTTTCCCATGATCTGCTTTACTCCTATTTATTTCTAGGCTATCATGATTGTCAGCAAAATTTTCACAGATCCCATCACTGAGGAGCCCACTGGTAGCTGTGAGATTGGGCATTTTTATTCGTAAGTGGTTGACATACAAATATACTGATATTTACATGAAACAAATGAACCATCTTTGCTATGAGACATAGTTCAATATTCCTACACTGCTGCCTTAAGACAGTTCTCTACAGAGTTAAAAATGACCACACAGCTTCTTCTGAAGACTTGGGGAAAGATTTTGTTTGCATCTGCAGCTTCTGTTCTTTTTTTTATTAGTTTTCTTCTCCACTTCTCATCAATTCTGGACACTTAGTACTGTGGTAAAAATACCGGCTGGTAATTGGGACTTAGCTTCCGCTTTCACTACGGTCTTGCTTTTTCATCTTTGATTAACGCATTCCACCTTCTGTGGGATAGTTCCACTTTTGAAACTGATACTGCTCTTCTCTTTCATCTACTCTTTCTCTTGCCTGTTGTGACTGTATGCTCTTTGGGGAAAAATATCTTACTAGTTTTTCTCTGGTGCCTACTGCAGCAGAACGTTGAGCTCACATGTGTCTTGTAAGGCCATGCTAATCTACAGCCTGATTCTTTCAAACTATTCCCTGCAGTGTGCAGGAACTAAACCAACAGGAGAATATGTAGACATAATTACTGAGGGTGTTGTTAACTACCTCTATTAGAAAGAATATGTTAGTAGAACAAATTGCAGCCAATGCTGTAACCTTGTTTTGAATGTTCTGCTTGGCCCTCTTAACCAATGTGTGGTTGGGTTGCTATCAGTTTTTATTGCTGAAAGCACAGAGCAAAGGGAATTGTTTTATTATTATTTTGTGTGTGTGGATAAAGAAAGCTGAATAAAACTGTGACTCTCCTATTGTTAGCAATGATCCAGACTCCCAGCTGCAGTGAATTGACACAGTTTTCTTTAGTTGCTGGAGCTAAACTGGTTGAGGTGCCATATCACAGGACACAGGGTATTTTTCTTACTTTTTGTAAGCCATCTGGCTTAGGCTTCAGTGCATTGGATGAGCAGTTCCTCACTTGCCTTCTTTCTGTGCACAGGCTTCCTCTGTGCCCTTCAGTAGTAAACTGCTTCTCTGTGCCTCAGTTCTTCATCTGTAAAATAATAGTAAAGGCACTGCTGTATTTTGTTTGGTGTGGATAAACACATTGAGGTTGTTGGTCCTCTGAGGTATGACAGGAATGGGGCCGGTGTACTTAGCCATGAAATAAGGATATTAATATGCCAAAATAGAAAATCTTCATTTAGATAGCTTCCTTCAGCTGTTACGCTGATAATCTTCTCAGCTCATCTTAAAAGTTCCCATTTATGCCAAAGTTATTACCAATTTCAAGTCTTGTGTTGTTTGTCTGGACACTTTTACATGGTTGGCAAGAATTAAAGATAAAAATCTTTCTGGGGTGGTGCCTGTGTTTAAATAACTGCTATTTCAACCTCATTTTTTATGGCAAATACAGAAATTTTTGTATTAAAGGATAAGCATCAAGAACACAAATATCTGCTTTGGCAACATCTCAAGTAGCTTTGCCCCAGACCTCTGCAAAGTCCCACATATCACCTGGTAGACTTAAGAGTGCCTGTGCCATACTTAACGAAACCATTTGTTCCATTTGGTGTTGTGTATGTGTGAAGAACTCGGTTTGCCTATTGATCTGCTACTTTCTTCCTTTTTCCTTTTATTTGTATATCCTTTAGAGCCCCTTCCTGTGAGCAGTGTTTCTATCTATGATTACAAACCATCTCCAGAAACAGGAGTGTTGTTTGAAATTCAGTACCCAGAGAAGTACAATGTTTTTACCAGGGTAAATATAAGCTATTGGGAAGGAAAAGACTACCGAACAATGCTGTACAAAGGTAGGAGGAAACTATTCCACTAAAACTGAATGCTAACTCTGCTGATACATTTTAAACAGTGGTCTTAGGTGTGGTTTTGACATGTATTCGTTATAATAATTGATATTTCTGGTAATGTCTCTGCCTATATAATAACTTTTATATCATGAACATGGGTCTTTGAATTGAACTGGTGGCTCCCTTTGGATTTAAATCTGCTTATCACCCTAGTTCTAGTGCCACATCACTTTTGGATTTCAGAGGAAGGCTGGGTATGGATTTTTTTAATCCCTTTTTTTATTTTTTTAAATTTTCTGAACTCAACCAGGGAAGGGATACACAGTTTCTGGTGCTTCCAAATAAGCATGTACACTAAAATCTGAAGAACTTTCCACCATTTTTTTAATCTTTCCTGCTGCTGTACAATCCAAAACAGCAGAAAAGGAAAAAGGAAAACAACCCAAAATTCAGTAGGAAGTACAGAGATACGTTTTTGCTTTCTAAATATGCTTGTTGAGATCCCTGGGTAACATTCTGTTCACTTGAAAGCATTATAAAAGTTCCTAGCCTCTTTCCTCTAGCCAAGGTTTCCTCTTTAGTGACTAGCTGGTAAAAGAGCTCCAGGATGCCCCAGAGCTGGGAAATCCATTAAATATACCTGATTCCTGGTGCAGGATTTAAATCTGTTAGTTTTGGAGCACCATACAGTGACACAGTGCTAACAGTATTATTCTGTATAGTACTCTATGTTACTGTAGCATTCAGTATCACCCCTGAGCTAAGAAAACATGCTGTGTATTAGAAATTTGTTTTCTTAAAATAAGCTAATCAAGGGTGACCTAACAACCTAGAACAGTCAGCTTAAACAATTTAAACGACTGATCTAATCATCTAAACAATATAGCAAGAGTAAATTCTACTTTCTTTTTTATTTGTTGATAGCTGAACCTCCTTTTGCCCTGCAGTACAGCTTAAGCATAGCATCCCTCTCAGCGGTGTAAATGGGACTGTCCTGTGGAAAGCATCCTAAGAGCTGAAAAGGCACCTGCATACTCTACAGGCCCCAAAACCCCATTGGTTTAACATTGCATAGTGGCAGTAAGATGCCTTTGAGCAAGCCAGTAGGTGCTGGATTGAATTTTAGGCACTAAACGAAGGCTCCCGAAGTCTGGTTGCTGTAAGCTCTCTCTACAGTCAGCAGAGGGAGATAGGCACCTCCAGAAGGAGGAAAGAAAATTTTGGATCCTCTGATTCAATACAGAGTGGGGCTAAAAATCACATTTTTTATGCTGTGAAGTGAGAGAAGTTATGAAGGATGACTCTGGATCACAGCACAAAATGTAGGTGACCTCTTTCCAGAGAACAAAAGGGATACCAGCAGTAATTTTTGTCTTCTACAGCCAAAACATGTTTCCAGGGGCTGTAATGCTGCAGCTGCTGCTAAGTAAAAAAGTCAACCTGAATTAAGAGATTCACTAATCAACTTGCACACTCCTTCCCACAGCCATGTAGCCCTAAGCAACTTCTCTTCAGCCCACACGGGTGCTGATAGTGGACGCAAACTCAGCTCTTGGTACTGCAGCTTGCTCTCAGTTGTATGGTGGGTGGCCTTTGAACATCTACCCTCAACATTATGCCTCAGTCAGCAAAAGACCAAAGAGGCTTTTGCATGCAGCAGTTAAAGGTCTGCAGAAACTGTCAGACACTCTTTGAGATATTCAGTGTCACGTGGAACAGGTTGCCAGATTCAGTTCCCTTTCCTGTAAAAAGTAGTTCACATTTCTCATGCTGGGTTTTTTCTTTCTTCTCTTCTATTTTTTTTTTTTTG
>VWZY01002270.1:696802-749788 GCA_013399075.1 Chloroceryle aenea
TTTTGTGTGTGTGTGTGTGTGTGTGTTAACAAAGTGGCTTTGACAGACAAGAAAAATACTGGTAAATTGAATTATTAGAATTTCATGTCTCAGACCAGGCTGAGCAATGTTTAAATATCTGAAATGTTGCCAGTTCAGCATGTGCATTGGCATTATCAGAAAGTGAGCATTTTCCTCTTTTTTTTTTCATTTCCTCTTCCCTTTTTAAACCTTCTGCAGATTTCTTTAAAGGTAAAACAGTTTTCAATCACTGGCTACCAGGCATATGCTACAGTAACATCACATTTCAGTTGGTATCAGAAGCAACCTTCAACAAAAGCACACTGGTGGAATACAGCGGGGTCCAGCATGAGCCCAAACAGCATAGAACAGGTAAAGAAAATTATTACACACCATTTGCTCTAAGTCTGTATGGATGCTTCCTTCTCTGCTGCGGGGAGAGGGATGATCCCACAGAGAGGAGGGTCTGTGTGCAAGCAGTCCTGGGAGCTGCTTCTAGCTAGGAGCACAGGAGGAGGATGCTGTGGCGAGTACCTAGGTGTATGTGTACAATACAGAGCAAAGGGAAATTGGCGTGAGGGTTTCTCTTCTAAAGCTTGCTTGTTAGAAAATAAATTCTGCTTCACATGAGATATCCTAGACCTTCTGCTAGGAATTAATTTTTAAGCCACAGAAATAGCTTCATTGGGCATTCTATCGATCTGTCTATATTGGTCTGTCTCCTTGTGCAGTGAATCATAGCTAAACTGTTGGAGGCCTTCCTCGCTGTGCAGTCTTCTATCACAGAGACATAGTCGCCCCACTTGGCAGCCAGTTTATGCCCTGAAGCATGAACTCTTAATTTCCAAGACAGCAATGCTGAAAATTGCATTTGTTCAAGTTCCAGAACTAATTTAATTTGGTCCTGGGATGGTGCCCAAAACTTTTCTGTTAATCTGTTGGACCACAGACATTTTCTAAGGTCCAAAGTGAAATGAACCAGTGGTAAAATCAAAAGGCCAAATCTTCAGATGAATACACTGATGTTGGTCCATTGCCTTGGACAGAGAAAAGCCAACTGATGCCAACTGAGCTCTGTCCTGAGGATCCTAAATACAGTTATCAAGATATTGAACCATAAGAATCCAGCCAACGGGATCACATTTTTCTTTCCTGCTGTTCTCCCATTCCTCATTCTTCACACAAACTGCAAAGGGATTGTATTGGTTTTGTATTGGTGGCCATGACTGGAGCAGGGGAGGTTAACAAATTAATGTGTTGTAAAGTGTCAGCTTAAAAGGTGCTGGTCAAAATTATTTGCAGAGGCTGCTCGCACTTACCATGTGTAAGGGCAGACAGAAAAGCGATTACAGTGAGGAAGACAAAATGCTGTGTGCTCACCTCCTGGAATAAGTTGAAGTAAATTCTTTGCCTGCCAGAATCTTATCTTTCGGAGACCCATGTCTTAAGATCAAGCTTTCATAAATATTAAAATTTCAACTGATGTTTAATGCTTGTGAAAAGATGGCTGCCAAAAGCATATGAAAAGCCCTACAGCAACGTGAGGGTCATGCTTTTTAAATAGGAGCTATGCCATATATTAGTTTTGCTTATGTTTTTCAATTCACTCCTACAGAAATATTTTTTTCAGGATCAAGATATTTCTGGAAGGCACAATAAAATAAATGAACTCTTACAGTTCCACACTCCTAATACAGCCCTGATGCTGTAATATCACTGAATTCTGATTTTCTGTGACTTCACTCCTAATTTTCTTCCTGGTATTCTTAAGTTGTGATTCTTCTGTGAATTTACACTCATCTTGATCCCACTAGGATCACTTCTACCATTAAGTATATGTAAGAGAAGGGAAAAGAGAAGGTTATTTTAAAATACGCCTAGATTTGTTGTTTTCCTGCAAACAATTTTTCTCTGGGGAATTAACACATCATAAAGGCGCAGAGAACATGCCTACTAAAAGACTAACCTTTGCTTTTCTTTTAGTTCCTTACCCACCTCGAAACATTTCTGTTCAGATTGTGCCAATCAACAGAAACGACTGGGAAGAGCACAGTGGAAATTTTGCAGAAGAATCATTCATGGGACCACAAGAAATCATAAGGAAAGAAAAGCTTAGCCATTTTTCTGACAACCCACCAGGAATTCCAGCCGCAAACACGTCTGCAGTCTCTCTGCACTACCTCTCTAACACAACTGAGTATGAAACCACATCACAGCCATATTGGTGGCCCAATGAAGCCAAGTCATCAGAGGGTGAAGAGGAGTTTGTCAATGCAGTTTTCAGTGATTATGAGGCTAATGACATCAATGCATCTGGAAAATTCACACCAGAGCCCCCTTCCTTCCTTCCTGTACAAATGGTACTGACCTGGTTACCACCAAAGCCACCTACTGCATTTGATGGTTTCCATATCAATATTGAAAGGGAAGGTAAAAGAGACCCTTACACCCTTTTTGTATCTCTTTTCTGTAATTCCATTGTTGGGTTGTCTCCCCTGCAAATTATTAATTAGCTAGTGCTGTGCTCCAGAGAGCTTTGTTAGATCCTCTATCTTTCCTGAAGTTTCTTGCGCCTTGTTCTGTCTGGATGTCATAAAAGGGAGGAGGTGTAAATCACAGTTTGCAATTCTCATTTGTTAAACAAGTTTTATGCTGCTGTACATATAGCCACACTCTTTCCACTGCAGTTACCATAAATCCATTCTGGTATCAGAGAAAGGAGAAATGAGCTCATAGAAATTTGAGACAAAAAAACCCAAAACGTTATACCATGTAACTTTGTGTCCCACTGAGAAAGGTTCTCGGGGATCTTGACTGGAAGGTGCTCACAGAAAAGGTAGTCTGGGTTCAGATTAACAGTTGCCTCAGAGGACAGCTGCCAAATTTATTCCATAGGCCACGAGGAGGCTGTGGTGGAGAATGGGGAGACTTTTCAAGTGATAGAGCAAGCTACAAGAAAATGTTGCATAGAGATTTTCTGGTTTACAAGCTATTTTATCCAAGTGAAGTTTATTTCCTGACAAGCAGTTTTCATAAGCCTTCCCACACTGAGGGCAAATACTTTTTTTTTTTCAGAATACAATTGCAATAGATAGAAAATTGGTAGTTTATTTTCTTCTGTGCCATGCTTTTTCTCACTTGCACAGTCATGGCAACCCTGTTTTATCATCCCTTCTACGGTATGAAAATTCACCTGGGGTTTATTGTTCCTCTACACCTATACTGCAACCTTGGTCATTAATTACTCTTGCACTGATGGCAAGGAATAAAACTACCCACATAAATCTAGTCCTTTGGATACCATTTAATCCCACAGCAGGAACAGTATTAGCATTTCTGATATAAATCATTTTCTCAGTGGCTGGAGCCTTTCAAATTTCAATTAATTCACACTTTTTTTCCCCCCAATTTAGAGAACTCCACGGAATTTTTAACAGTAAGTGAGGACACTCACAAATTTGTTGCTGAACTGAAAGAACCAGGAAAATATAAGTTGTCTGTAACAACATTTAGCTCCTCTGGCTCTTGTGAAGTTCGGGGAAGTCAATCAGCAAAAACACTTAGCTTTTACATCAGTAAGTATCTCAACAAATCTGTCTCTTTCTTCCAGATCAATATAACTTCAGTTAAAAGTTTTACAGAGTTTGACCACTGTGGCTGCTATGGTATCTGCTGCGGGATCCGAAGAGTCTGGTCTTCTGGAATTTGGTGTGCCAGAGAAGGAAATAATAGTGCAAATATGTTATATATTACATCCTGCCTGGATGGGCCTTCGTTTTTCCATCTTGGCAGAGCTAAAAACTGAAAGCAGGTGATATACTGAATGGAGTCACTGCCCAGTGTTCTGAAGCAGCTCACTGAAAGAGGTTCAAAGAGAGGGTTTAATTCCAAGAATTAAATTGGTGGTTCTAGAGATTCTTGAAAAGACTTAAATTCCTTAGTCCTGAAGGCTGTATGTACCAGGATAGGGATGAAGGGTATTTCAGGCTGGGAGTGTGGGAATTGCACAATTAAATACTGAACTCTGAAATTACATGGTCTCTGAGAGAACACAGGGCAAATTGCAATAGATTAAACAGTTCAAGCTGCTAAATTCAGAGGAGAAAAAGTGATTTATTATTTCCCTGTAGAATCCCAGGGTTTCTTAACAGAAGATTTAGTAAAAGACAAAGTAATAACGTACTTCTGTGTAAACTAATATCATGACTGACAATTAGATCAGAAAGTGAGACAGGTGTTGATGAATTCAGATTATTACCCTTCTGATGACTGTGGGCACCTTTGCACTATTTTCTACAAAAGCAATCAGATATAACCTACAAAATGCCCATACAATGAGAACAGGGAAATGCACTTGCAGCATGACACAGTTTCACATGTGGGAGGACAATTTCTCCCCCAAATCATGAACACTGTGACAAGACGTGGTAGCTAAGACTGGCAAAAATAATTCATATTAAAAGGAAATGTACTCAAGCACTTAAGTGCATTACTTAAAAAGTTGTGTCTTTAGTAGCTTGTAACAGTTACAAATGGTAACTATTTAGCCTTAAATTCATCATAATGCTTAACTACGTGTAATCAAATTCCACTATGCTTTTAAAATCTTTATAGCTGAAAAAAGCAGTACTTAGAAACCAAAGAGAAAAGTAGAAATAGCACATGAAAGAAAGGGTCTCTGGTGTTTTAATTTCACTGTCCTCTGTTTTTCTTAAGGAATAGTTATTAGAGAGCTTCATTATATGGAAAGCATTAACATATATATAAGTATACATGTACATAATAAACTAGGTATCATTGTGATTAATACCAAATGTTATTCCACTTTAGAAGGTGTGACTTATTTCCATTCAGCAATATACAATACAGTGTCCTTCATGAAGTATACTAACTGGGGACAGAGACCTGAGAGAAATGAGAAGATGTGAATCCAAAGTATGGGTGTTTGGCCTGATGGATTAAGGATGAACTTGAATGTCATTGGGAATAAAGTATTAAGATGTTACAGGAATGTAATGAATATTTTCATTTTACATCTAACACATGAAAATATCTGGGGTTTTGTCTGTTAGTTTTGAAGGCTTTTAGAACCAAGGGAAGATTACTGGCAGTAGTTCATTCTGTCAAATGCAAGATCCTTAGTATTTCGGTACATTTTATATGTATTTCTGATAGTATGCCAAACCTGAGCTGTGCACAAGTACCCTTAAGGTGAAATTGCTTTTCTATTCCTCTTTATGAGTCTAATCAAGTAGGATTTTTGTATGGGGACTACAACTTTGGGCCATGACATGAGATATCTCAGTTCCCTTAATGCCAATGCTGAAACAATTCTTGGATAGTAAGATCTACATATATATCCACTGGCTCCAGAGACTAATCTAATGATCAGATTCCTCTTTTTACCTGAGTAGGTGTGGGTCTGCTGTCATGAATAAATTTTGCTCACAGCTTCAGCCTTATCTTTGTAGCTCTCAGTCTGTGAATCATCCTGTCTAATTACTGGCTTGCATTACACTATTTTTTTGCACTGAGATAGCAATATGGATTGTTAAATCTTATAGGCTGACCTTAAACCAAATTCTTGCTTTGGCTTTTGTTTTCTCAATAAATGTACAGTACCATTAGAAATGCTTGGAGGAAGGAATGTCAAGCTGTCACAAGCATCACTTAAAAGCAGCAAGAAAAAGTGATGATTTTCATGAAATCTGAATTTTTTGCCAAGTTTAGCCAAAATTATTTTCAAAATTGTTATTTTATCTACACTTAAACCTGTATTCTCTACCAAGGGCTTCAAAAACTCTGATGGAGAATGAGATTCTTCACTATGGTAACCTCTGTGAACTCAACTTTTAAAGTGTTATGGTTGTAGTAGACTTGAGGATATGTTAGTATGTGGAGAGATGAAAAATTTTTAGTGCTTATCCTTTCGTATTTGTCAATGTCCTGTACACTATTCGATATCACTGCTTTTAAACACTCCCTTGGAGCAAATCTGATATTGCTGGGGCATTTCTGATAAGCAGTGGAGAATACTGCAATCTGAATTTTCAGATGTTGATGGTTCTCTTATTGTCTGCTCTGCTACAGGCTGTGGAAATGGACAGCTGTCAGCCCAGTCTCTTTCACTAGCAGTAAATATTCATGTAAAAGTAGAATATTTTAACATACATGCCTTAAACACATAGAGTGGCTTGCTTACATGTACTTTTGGGACATGTCCCAGGCCCCACAGGTGAATGGATAGAAGAGCTCACTGAAAAGCCCCAGCATGTGACCGTGACGGTGCTAAGCTCCACTACTGCCCTGACATCCTGGACAACATCACAAGAGAGTGATGGCAACAGCACCATCGTGTCCGTGGTCTCCCTGACCTGTCAGAAGCAAAAGGAAAGTCAAAGGCTTGAAAAACATTACTGCACTGAGGTAAGGGGCAGAAGGAAAAAGCTGTTAATCATCCTGCTGTTTGGGATCATCGTGCCCAAGGGCCCTGCCAGGCTCAGAGCTGCAGAGCACAGAGGGAGGTGTTCCTGTCTGCAATATAAAGGGACCCCACTGGTGTGGAGCAGAGGGGCAAGCACAGTGTTTAGGAATGAAAGTGTCCAGTAAACTATAGTAGTGTTAAAGTTGTATTTCTGTTGGACTGCCTGTGGCCAATTCTTTTACAAGCTTGTGAGCAATGTTGCACCCTTCTGAGTCATTTTTGTGACAGTAGGCAAAACAATGCCACCTCATAATGACACTTAGGCAGATGCTGTAATGTTATAATCCATTTGCATTAAGGAAAGTGCCCATATGCATGATTATCATTAAACTAGCATAAATTCTTTCTAAGATATCCTATGTATGAATGTAGAACCTGACTCTAAACTTTCTGGAGCTTAGAAGTGATCAGAATTCAGCTTTTCTTTTCATCCATAAGAAAAGATGTCAGTACTGGGAAGTAAATATT
This sequence comes from Chloroceryle aenea, assembly GCA_013399075.1. Lineage (NCBI taxonomy): Eukaryota > Metazoa > Chordata > Aves > Coraciiformes > Cerylidae > Chloroceryle > Chloroceryle aenea. The sequence goes on from VWZY01002270.1 coordinate 703,755, forward strand.
AATTCAGACCACCTATGACCTGGGTGAACAACAGTTCTTTAGGGATGAAGTATGGGATGCATTTATAGTGACCAGGAATCCTGAATCACAAAATATGGCAGTTTTCTTTTACTTTAAACCCTTAGTGAGTGCAACCCTGTCGCAGATCCTGTGGCTATGATGTATCAGTGGCATGTGGCTTCAATTAGAAAGTGGGTTTTAGCCCATATCTCAGTTACACAACCAAGACACTGATAAGGCCATTTCTGAGCAGTGCCCCAGCTTCTGTCTGGCTCCCTAAATGTGTGCTGTGGAGTCTGCAAAGGACCAAAGGACTGCAGTGCTGCCCTGTGCACCCTCAGCTCACCCATGGCAGTGGAAAGAAACCACTAACTCTCTCAGTAAATCATTTCCGTCAACTTTAAGATTAGCCCTGTAAGTTAATGTAGAGAGTTTGCATCTTTGAAAAAAGTCTTTTAAAATATATCTTTGTCAAAATGTTTTGACTTTTATTTCATGGATGGCTGTGAATTTATACATTCAGAAGTGTCTTTCCATGACAATTTGAGAATTGTTTTTTGGAATCATGTTGTTAACCTCATTGAGTCAATTTCCTTCCATTTATTAAATGTGCAGTCATTTAATCAGGAATAAAACAATACAGTAGGTGATTATGAACAAGTATATAGATAGATGATTATAATAAATAGTACAGGATTCATCTAAAAAATCAAAAACAAGTACCTGAAGATAATCTGTGAATTAACAAGACATCTGTAAAAGTAAACGCCTGTTTATTGCAAGTAGGTAGAAAGGTCTAAATATATTTATTTCTTTCTTTCTGTTGTTACAAATATTTGTGCTAGTCTAATTTTATCAGCTTATTATACCTGGTTTTATTAATGGATGATGGTTTGAATTCTCCTTGATAAGCTGAAAAGGGCAAAATTCAATGCAGAGTTCTATCCATTTCTAACACTGTGCATGATTTAAAAGTGGTTTAGCTTTCCGAAGCAGCTGCTAAAGACAAATTCTGTTCCTCACTAAATCTGTGCTGGCACTAATATATTCAAGCACCTTGCAGTAAACCACCAATGCAAAGGTGGCTATGACCAAACTTTGGAAAGATAACAAAGGAAATATTAGAAGGAAATCCAAGCCTGCAGTTCTAGAAGGGGTGCCTGAAGTCCTTTCCTCAAAGCTGCTCTGTGCATTTGCTGTTAGCTGGCTCTTCAGGAGATAAGACTTCTCGTATCATATCAGTCCATAGAATGGTTGGAAACGACCTTCAAGATCATCAAGTCCAACTGCCTACTAAACGTTATCATGACCACTAAATCATGTCCTGAAGTGAATCACTTGGTCAGGCATTCTGTCTCCAGCTCTGAATGAAACCTGGAGTGGCACAGCAGAAATTTTAATGGTGAAGTTTCAAACTAAAAAGGAAAATCACAGTGTCCCTTATGTTTTGTAATGCTGTGCAGGGAGGTGAGAGAGAGTAATTCCTCTCTGATTTCACCATGTGGTTACTTAATACATGCATTCAGAAGCCAGCTTTGCCATAACACTGCCTTCAGCTCACATGAATCAAATGGATGATGAAAAAGCCTCAGACTCTTACTGAAAACACATGACCTAAATATTCCAGCCTGAATAATATCACCTGAATATGAACAATATAGCCTAAATATATCAATAAACTTTGACAGGACAGAGTGGGTCTGCACTGTGACAGCTGACCTTACTCAGCAAGGCAAGTGTGATTCCTAGAGTCAGATCATTTGTCAAGTCCGTCCTGACCACTTTCATAGTTCTGACATTTTGGGCTTCATGAATGGAGTTTTAGACACTGATACCAGTGTGTTCAGAATCATGCCTTTTGTTAAGTGGAGAAGTTCGAGTACAATCTCAATATTCTTTTAATTAACCAAGTAAATACTTCATATCTGATGTGTTCCCCACCTTTTAGGTGAATTCAAGCAGCAGCCTCATTGATAATCTTGTTCCTGGTGCCCAGTACCGAGTTGTGGTTTACTTACGGAAAGGACCATTGGTTGGACCGCCTTCCGATCCTGTTACATTTTCCATTGGTAATCTCTGCATCTACTGTTTGAAATGTGGTTTTGTTTAGATTGTTTCTAAGTATGCATAATATATTCATTAAGTCCTAGAGCCCATGAAGGAGTACAAAATTGTCATGTTGGTGATTTCAAATGCAATGAACGCTCATTAAGAATATGTTTCTTGCGTTATCTAGCCCATTACTGGGGTAGCGAAAATACTCCTTTGGTGGAAGATATTGCAAATGTGCTTTATGAAGGATCTAATGTGGCCCAGTCTGACGGCCACAGCACTAAGGGTCAGGAGAGCTGGCTTAGCTCCTACAGTACTACAAGACCATCACCAGTTTCAGTTGTGTATGCCTTGGCTTTCTTGAGTTTAACAGTGGATCTTGATGTCCTCTGCTTTCAGATTTGAAGATCTTTGAGACTAACATTTTCAAGAATGGGGTTTTATGGCCAACAGGCAGAGCTGCTGCCCCCATGCCTATAATTCAGGATTCCACCAGGCTTCTCAGTAAAGTCACTTAGGATAGATTCTTTTAGTTTCAGTATCATTTATTTTGTTAAAGATTACCACTTGCAAAGAGAAGAGACTCAGTGCATGGAGTTACATTTGAAGGGAAATATTTAACCTGAGTCACCCATCTTCTCCTTTTGACAAATAATATGCCTTGTGGGAGAGCTGGTGGCTGAAAGTTGGAGATTTTCAATATTTTTCATTCTGCTTCCTCTCTGTGATGTAGGAAAGAAAGTAGAACAGGAAAAAAAAAAAAGAAAGCCTGTTAAGAATTGAATTCTTAAATGAAAGCAAATATGTGGACTAGTGAATATGGTGAGAGCCTTTTCCTTCTAGGAAATCTCTTTGTATATTTTCATAAATTGGATCTGAATAAAAATTGGAAAAGAGAGTATAATATATTTCACTAAGGGAAAAAAGAGTAAGAAATATATATACTTTATAATTAAAATCTCTACCTCTGGACTCTTTTTTCAGATGCTTTTGATTCTCTTTCTCACTGTAGTTACTTCAGAAATTTGCAAAATTCTATTTTCACTTGAGAAAGTAGAGTCACATATTCCCAAAGTAAATAAGTTCCTTGATTTTCTCCACTTTTCTCCATGGCCTCACAACCATAAAGAGTGCTTTCTAAACGCAAAATGGCAGTCAGTTTCTAAACAAAACATCTCATATATTTCTTACTATAAAGAATATTTTTATGCAGTAAACCAACAATTCTACGAGTTCTGATTTCATAACATGATATTTATTTTTTTATTAAAATAGTAGAGCTGCAGAACAAACTGTTCTGTGAAATTATCAGTGGTGGTTAACAAAACTGAAAAAAAAGAGAAAAAAATGCACTTTAAAAAGTATACAGTGTTTATCCCCAGCCTTGCTTTCATTGGGTGAGTATTAACAGCTTAGAAAAAGCGAAGAAAAGAAGTGGTAAATGATTTATGAAGGGAAAGGCAATCATGTGCTAACATGGGCTGAAGTAATCTAGGTGCTGGTCTCGGCTCTGACCCCGCAGGCAATAGCTGGGGCTCTGTAACCCTTGCAAATGTTAGCAATGTACTTCTTTAAGTAGCCTCAGTTAAGTCATGAAGAATAATTGCTTTCCAGACAAGTAAGGGTTGCAAAAGTTGACCCATGTGTGACATTTTTCAAAGCACTTGACTCCTCTTTCTCATCATCTGTGAGGCAAGAATAGAAATACGTGACAGCACCATTAGATTCCCCAGGGAAGGAAGGCTAGACATAAAAACTGTTCTCTCTCTTAGTCTTCATCTTTCAAAGTGTTATGGCTTTTGATGCTTTTGGTTTCAAGCAACTTGAAATATCTCCTAACCATCCTGATTTTCTGAGTACAATGGAACCCTCCATTTATGGAAAAGGAAACCCTCTCAAGCTAATCAACTAACACCAAGTAGCCTGTAGTCATTTCTGAAAAAGTTGACATAAATTGGAGAACAAATACAGAAAAAATAGTGTTTGGCTGCTTGTGACAAGGAAGCTTGGGAATTAAGGTCAGGAACAAACCAGAAATAGGTAGAACTTTGTTAAGGAGAGGTATTGTTTTAAAATAAAGGGTAACTGATAACACACAATCCTAACCACAGTTTCTGTTTTATAGTTCCCACTGGAATAAAGGATCTGACGCTTTACCCTTTGGGACCTACTGCTGTGGTTTTGAGCTGGAACAGACCTTTCCTTGGAGTGTTCAGGAAATACGTTGTAGAAATGTTTTACTTCAACCCATCAACAATGACCTCTGAGTGGACAACTTACTATGAAATAGCAGCAACTGTCTCTTTAACTGCCTCCGTGGTAAAGTGACCATTACTGACTGTTGATTTCCCATGCCTGTGTGGCCCTGGCACCATGTGACAGTTCTTTGCCCAAGCCTTTCTGCCATGCATACATATATATGCCTATAAGCCTGGCACGTTTTTCAAAGCAAAGCAGAGAAAACAGCCAGGATACTAGAGGCCTTTTCTGTTTTAAAGTAGGAGAATGCCAGCTGGACCATGTTAAATTTTAAACAGATCAATAATTTTTTTCTGAGATAGATTCTTTTTGAGATAGATTCTTTTTTTTGTTGCCAAAAATCACTGTGTGTGATTAGCAAGTCCAGAGGCAGCTTCAGTTTGTGGGCCAGTTTGTCAGTCAGGACTTTAAAAATTCCATCATCACCTCGAGGGGAGTAGTCCAAACCTTTATCTACATAATATTGATAATATGGATTTGGGGCTTGCAGTCTAGTCTTGTAGTGTGCCATCTGGAAGGCTTAGTAGCAGAGATGCTCTTATGAAAATAGCTTCATGTTTCTGAAGCTACAAAGACTTACGCCAGGATTTCAGCTAGCTGGAGACTGGTCTCAAGAACACACATATGCATATAGGCACATGCATGTTTGCAGAAATAAAGTGAAATTTTCCTCTTCTTTTCCGTTATTTCTTAAAATGAACAGATTTTATTCAGACTTTGTTGTGGCACAAGACAGCAAGCAAATTTAGCTGAAATTAGTTGTTTGGAAAGTTATAATTATGCAAAAAGGATAGTAATAACTTTTGCTGCTTTCAGGAGCCCCAGTGATTTACTGTAATTGATTTACATAATACCATTTGTGGAGACATCTTGGCTACAGCAGCTTACCCGTAATTGGGTACGTGACTGTAAATCTAGTATATAAATCTACAGGGAAAATAAAACCAAAAATAACTGACCAAATGAGTAATTAATATCTTGTAATCATGACTCAGCACAATTAGATTAATACCTGAATGATCCAAGTCATCTTAGAAGTAATGCCATCTTCCAGAGTTAAGGAGGTTCATTAGAAAATGAGATGATATTGTCCCTTAGTTTTGAAAATCCTGTTCAGGAAAACCAAGTTGGAATTCATTTGTCTGAATTTCAGTCTGAAATGCAACAATCACAGAATCACAGAATGTCTTTGGTTGGAAGAGATCTTCAAGATCATCTAGTCCAACCTTTGACCCAACACTGCAAGCTCACCACTAAACCATGACCCTAAGCACCAGGTCCACACGCCTTTTAAATGCCTCCAGGGATGGTGACTCCACCACTGCCCTGAGCTGACATTTCCAGTGCTTGATAACCCTTCAGTGAAGAAATGTTTCCTAATATTTGGCTTAAGCCTCCCCTGGTGCAGCTCGCAGTCATTCCCTCTGACAGAAAATGCTATATAGTGGTTCAAGTCAGCATTTCTTAAAGAATAATTTTAAAGAGTAAGCCTGAATTTGAAAAATAAAGTGTCCACCTGTTCTTCTGTTATGACATTTAACGTACAGGTGGGAACTGGTGAATTTTTGTTTGGGTTCTCTAGCAGTGTTCCATAATCTCACAAATTTCCCTCTGATCTGCTACCATCTCTGAGTGGTGTATTCTGGGGCAACAGTGTGTAGCCCAGTGAGAAGGCAGGGGGGTCAGAAATGAAGCTGTCTGACAGCTTAGATCAAAAAGTATTTTCTGAAGCATTATCACTTGGTGAGAACCTTTGGAACTGAATTTGCCTTTTCACTCTGCTTAGTTGATTTTTCATTATGTGCTCTGCATCTTATTTTTCTAAATTATGAAAGCAATGTTGGTATCTTCAGCATTATATCAGGGGCATGTCAGAAGAAGTCCAAGGATCTACAGGGCTTTGGTATTAATTGGATACAACTTTTTCTTAAAGGCAAAAAGAGAATAGTCCACAAACCTTATATCTGGATTACCTTGTAGCATGTAGGAAAAAAAAGGCCACTGCAAAGAGCAGAGATCTGTAAAAATAGCAATTCTTATTTGTGGAATTTTTTATTGTTTCAAGTTTTCTTTTATTTTGAATTTTAAAAACATCAGAAAGCTTTTAATTTCAACATAAAATTAAATATTTTTAGTGGTTTGTGCTGTAAATGGAAGTATTTGAATTTTAATTTAAATATTACATATAATATAAAATATTTTATACTTCATTTAGATCTCATTTGTATTTATACATACCATTTATGTCTCATAAGTCATTTATGTCTCATTCATATTTCATTTATAATAAATGATAATACAAAGTGAAATACTCCTTGAAAACTGGAAGAAGTCTTTTCAAGTGACAATATCCAAGTCAAAAGCACTGTCTCTAATTTATCCTCAAATCCTATTTAATCAATATAGAAAGCCTATATCTTCCAGTTATATATTCTGCCTTCATCAAATCTAGAACTTTGTTATGAAAACCACCTCTGCAAGAATTGTTCTTGCTGCCCTGGAAATCAATGAGAGGTTCCCGTGGAAGGTAGGACTTGGAACCACATACACAAGGATAAGCAGCAGAGTGTTACAACTGTGTTCACTCCCACTATGCAGGGTTTTTTCATAAATTCAAATGCCAAATTTCAGAGGTTTCTGCTGGAGGAAGGAATAGGAGCTCAGCAAAATGAGCATGGGCACTAGATTTGTAAATATAGTTGTATTTTATAAGTCGCATCTCATGATGGCAAATTTTCTCCTGAGTCGCTGTTTGTCTTTTGTCACTTTACAGAGAATAGCTAACCTGCTGCCTGCTTGGTATTACAATTTCCGGGTCACCATGGTGACTTGGGGGGACCCAGAACTGAGCTGCTGTGACAGCTCCACCATCAGCTTCATAACAGGTAATCAGCCACCTGAAAAGACTGTGGAAATGCTGCTGGGAGGGCAAGTGCCGCCAAAGTCCAACTTGGGCATTAAAGTTTCTTTCACCTGCAGATGCTTGCAAGTTAGGATGGTTAAAAGCTAAGTAAGGGTTTGGTTTGTTTTTGTTAAGTCTAGCTCTGAGAACTCCTTTAAATAAGTATAGCTAATTTTCTTGTCCAAATTATAGTGCCTAATTATTCTCTTCCAGTCCTCCACCAGCATGGCTCCAGTGACAGCCATGATTCATTTGCAGTCGTGATCAGTATACTGCCTGTGCTCAACAGAGCAACAACAAAAAATTATTAGTTGGTTAAGTCCTAGCTCCACTGAAGTCATCAGAAACCCTCCCATCCCGAGGTACCTGATCACAGGCTATACTGCTGACAAATACTGGCACTTTTCCAGTGGATCAGAAACTCAGAGCACTCACTGGGGCCCATGAAGGGTCTTCATTGTCTCTTGACATCAATCAGCTTTTCTGTAGCACTATAAGGAAGCAATTTTCCAGCTGGTTGACTGCTGTATGAGGGGAGAAATATCTTTTCCAAGTGGTTTGTGTACCAGGTTCAGCATTTTTAGAGTGGAAATGTTCCTCTGTGGCCCTCACATTTCAGTGTTGTGACACCAGAAACCTTCAGCAGGAATTAGGGAGATTGTTATTTCAAAATTTAAGCAGTTGTCAGGATGAGTCTGGATCTCTGTTTGAGGGAAGACTGCTACTGCTATTAGATAAAAAATGGATCAACTCCTAACCTAGCAGATGCAGACAGAGTCAAAACTGGATGAATCTCTTAGGTCATGGCATCCACCACGGTTGGCAAAACCTCTTCAGAAAGGTCATCTGCTCTTAAGTGAAAATGTCCAGAAAATATCCATCTGGGAAGCTGTACCAGTGCTTAATTCCTCTGATTATGAAAGGTTTATCCTTTGTTCCTGATATGAATTTTTCTAGTTTTGATATCCAGTCCATAATTCTTGTTACACTTTTCTCATATTGATTGAAGACACACAAAGCTTTTTGTTCCCTCTCTCTACAGAATTTAGTTTCACTCTTTTCTGTTGATAAATTACTTCCATTCAACTCTTCAGGTGCTCTCTCAGTAAGGCTGTTCCTCTTGTTACATTTTTTCCCCACTCTGCCTCTCTAGTTTTTACCATTTTTACCAAAATATGTGAAAAGTGAAAGTGTAATGCCAGCCTGCTGAATACTCCTACAGAGGCAAAATCAGCTGCCTATTCAATGCTTTCCTGTTTGTGCATGCAGATGATTGCATTTGCTAGGGCATTGCACTGGAGGTCTGTGTTGATTTGCTTCTATTCTGTAGCTTCTGACTCCTTTCTACTGTAGCTGCTTTCCAGAATTTATCATTTGGGAAGTGTTGTCTGCATGTCTTTTTTTTTCCTAAAGACTCAGCTTTGCACCTGGCATTTTGAAATACATTTTGTGTGAACAGGCCCAGCTTAGGGGCCAATAATTCAAATCACAGCTTTGTCCAAATCTTCCACTCCTCTGCCAGTTGCTACTTGCATGGTTTGTCGTGGTGCTTTTACTTTCAGAGTATTGATGAAAACATTGAATAGCAGTGAGACAGATCATAACATTTCAAGGGAAATGTCCTAACAGAGAAATTTGATCTGATCAAATAACAAGTGCTTATCAATAGTTGGCCACCATTGAATGTGAGCATTAAATACCCTCCTGTCCACTGGTTGTGGTCAGGATGTCTTCAGCAATGTCTTCAGCTTTGTCTAGGGACTGCTGTCAAGCTACCCTTTGAGAAAGTGGCATGCCAATTTTTCATGTCTGCAGGTTTGAAATATTTGTCCCCAGGAGCTGCTGCCATTTCACTCTTTCAAGTTACCAAGGGACTGCAGAGTTCTTTATCACCCTCAACCTTGTTCTATACAGAGAGGGAACAGATGGGTTTATGGAGCACTTGGTCCCTTTCTGCATCATTCTGAACAATGCTACATCCCATGCACAGGTTGCCAGGAATTAAAATGAACTAAAATTCCCCACAAAAAGCCCCAAATTTTGAAATACTAGAATAAAGGGTTTGTAGTCTTCTTGACAGTACACCATCTGTCAGTTCTTTTGTGTATTACTGCAAAGCTAACCTCTTCACCTGTAACGTTAAGCTGGGCTTTTAAAAACAAAGCAGAAGGATCATCTGGGAGTTTGGGACTGCACCTTGCAGCAAGCTCAGAGCAGATAAACCATTTCCCTAACACAGGATCCCACTGCTCATCTGCAGTCTGTAGCTAAGCTGGGGATTTTACTGAACTGCTGTACTTTGAATGAAAAGGGTATTGGAAAGAGACTGGATGATAGCTAGCTAGCTCTCTCCCACAACAACTGGTCTTCAGGAGAATGGGGGAGATTGGAGGATCCCAGAGGCTTATCGGGAGCAGCATTCACTCTGTGGCTTTTTCAGCCACAGTTGCACACTGCTTTAACGCAGGGAGAGATTGTGGTGCTGCCAGTGTTGCTGTGGTGACCAATGAGTTTTTAATGCCACCTGCTGTAAACAAACAGCTGGATTTAAACCAGTCATAAGCACGGGCACTTTAGACCACCACCATTTTCTTTTACAATGAGAATGCTTTTAGCTTAGAGAAGCATAAAGAGTAAGAAAGACAGACAGTCAGTGTTGTTAAGTACCAACACATCTGCTGCCTGCTGGTCCCATGGGTGTTTTCAGCTGTTGTTTCAGGCCAGGTCAGCAGTGGGATGTGAATTCCTACAGCCTCTCTGTGCCACGCAGTTCCCAGTGGAACGTGGTGCTAGGGGAGTCAATCACAAAAGCTGTGGCTCTTAGTCAGATTTCAAATGTCCTGCATGTTCATTGCCAGATACCTAAAGCAAACCGCTTGTGTGAGTGTTTGGAGGGAAAGGATGTTATTGATACTTAGGTGTTAGAGGAAAATATTATTAGTGTATAAGATTCAAGCCAGTCATGGTATGAAATTGTAAGGAACGCAAGGAACACACCATCCTTGTGCAGGGATGGATTGGAAATTCCAGAAGTTAAAAGAAGCATTAAAGATTTTGTACTAAATAAAGTTACTTCATTTAAAAAGCATAGACATGTTCAAGATCTGAGAGAATAGACTCACTAAACATTTCTAAACGGCTCCAGATTGTCCCTGCATTGTATTTGCTGGCTTCCTCAGCGGTGACTTCAGGAAATCTGTCTTTTAATGAATGTCTCGATGGAAAAGTCATGAAAGCCTCGGTGGAAGCAGCAGTGACATCTTGTGGCCTCTTCAACAAGAGCCGAGCTCTGGGTCCATCCTGTGTCTGCTCTCAGCTGCTGGTCCCCGCAGGTGCTGTGGTACCCAGGGCTCTGTGGGGAGCGTGTGACAAGGACCCCCCACTGGGCACCCACATCTGAGCTGCCTGCGCACAGACAGGCTGGGCTCAGCGGGGCTTGTGCAGAGGAAGAGCTGTCAGTCCCTAACATTTTGTCTACAGTGTTCCTGCAGAACCTGCCAAGCCCACAGATGCATGTGCATGGTTTTTACTGGCCACTGACTTTTGCTGGTGGGTCTCTGCCCAGTGTTAACTTAAATCCTAGCTGGGGACCTGCACCTCCAAATTAGGCAGTCAAGGTGAGCTGACCAGCTATTGTTCCTCTGCAATTAATAGAGACACATCTTCAGGAGGTAATTCTCATCTCAAATACCTATTCCATGAGGATGTGAGCTGCTCTGGAGGTTGGTGTCTTTCTTCCTGGGCTGTGCTGGGAGCTGAGGACTTGCTGGCAGCTCCAGCAGAAGACAAACCATCAAACGGGCCGAGAGGGCTGCAGTGGGGCAGTCTGAGCTGTGCAGTGCAGGGGCCAGTGCTGGGCAGGAGCTGGGTGTGTGGAGAAGAGGAGGGACAACAGCTGCTTCACTTAATACTTCATAATGTAGCTGCCATATGCCCTGACACAGGGGCTTGGATGGCTGTCAGCCAAGGGCCAGGGTCTGTGGCGGTGGGACTTGGCCCTGGGAACGAAGGTGGCCATAACTTTTCATGCAAAAAGATGTTCTTTGGACAATGGCAGGTCTGGGGCTTTTCCTTCTAGGAAGGTGCAAGCTCTGTGAAGAGAAGGTATTTTTTCCAGTGGAAGAGTGATCCAAGTTATTCGGTGTGACAGTTCTTATTTCTCACTGACTGTCATTTCTTTTCAGTGCTGTAACCCAGTGAAGCAATATCTGAGGGTTTTGACTTGACTTTGAATTCCATTTATAAGTGTAGACTGAAAAGTGCTTTGTATCTGCCAGTAGCTTAATGATTTATTATGTTTTTTAACTGAAAGATTGCAAAGAGAAATGTATTTTTGTCCAAATATCTCTCAGGTTAAATGTCAGTTTTCATTTCTTTCAGCTAATGATCGGGTGAAGATGCTTTTACTAATATGTTTCTGCTATCTTTGTCATACTCTCTTCCCAAGATTGTCCTCTGGAAGAAGTTTATTACTGGATTTGGTAATCAGCTGTGTTAGGCCCTGTCTGTAATGCACTTGCCTTCTTCCTTCAGCACCAGTGGCACCTGAGATTACCTCTGTGGAATATTACAACCACCTTTTGTATGTCACCTGGACCTATGGGGGAGATGGTACTGACCTTTCTCATTCCAGGATGCTGCACTGGATGGTTATTGCAGAAGGAAAGAAAAAAATCAAGAAGAGTGTAAGTACAAGGTGTCACACATTTCTTTGTTTTGTTTTGTTTTCTGAGTTAATAGCTTTGTATTACAAAGTTTCATCAAGTTGACTAAGATTGGTAGAAGCCTGATCAGTTAAAGCAATTTCCCAGCATTAGCACGTGCTTCCAAGCTCTGAAAACAGCCATTAGTTGGTTCTATGGGGATATCTATTAGATGGTTCTATGGTGATCTAGTGCTAGTGTTGCTAATTTAGATAAGAACTTAAAAATAGCTTATAAACTCCTGAGCTGGAGACAGTAAAACATAAAGAGTATTTTTTAGTCAACAGATACGGTCTTTGCAGTTTCTGTGTGTTCATAACTGGACTATGCTATTGGCTGAGATTTTTTTTAGTTCATTCAGGACTGGCACAATCACTTCCCATTTTCTGACTTTATCAAAGAGACATTCTTACAGATTATGTGGGTTGCTGTTTGTTTTTTTTTCTGTTTGAATACAAGTTCCAGTAATGGATGTGATGAGGATTTCATGCAGAATGTGTGCACTTCTTCAAAACCTTGCAGGATGCGAAAACATGCTCTTAGCACATTCTCTTGAACTCTTGGAGCATACTTAATAATCACTTAGGAAAATAAAACTGGGGTTTCAAGCTATGGATTAAAGCAGTGCTGCTGCAGGGTACTGAGACACACCTTTAACCTGCAGCCTCTGAACAACAGTGAGAAGTGTTGGAAACAGCGGTGGAACGCTGCAGCACAGGAATGTGCACAGCCAGCAGTGTATCTTCAGACAGCCTGTGGCCTGCAACTCTCTTCCTCACTACTATCGATCTTTTTATTGTCAGGGAGAAAGCTTGTATTCTTTTTCAAGGGAAAGGTTTCCCTTCTACAACTGAAGATTCGGCAGATGCTGAACTGGAAGCGGATTTTCAGCATAAGCACAGAGTGGTCAGCACTGTTCATTTGGATTCATCTGGAGCACCCTGACTTGCTTTCCTTGGATTCCTGGTGGCTGCAAGAGTGCACCCATCTGGAGCCTGTTGCAGGATGAATCTAATTACATGATTAGAAGAGTTGTTCAAAAACATGACAATTCTGAGCAGTAGGAACTTCCAATATTTGGATCTTTGTTTCATGTGAGGAAGAAAATGACACTCTTTTTTTTTTCCTGCAAATAAAAGATTCTAAGACTGGAATTATATAAAAATGGTGATGTGATATCCCTCTCCTCTCTTCCTTCCAAAAGTTATGTTCTCTGTAAGGTTATTATTTTTTCAGGAAAAATTTGATTTCTGTGCCATTCAGCTTCATTGAATATGAACATTTTAGACTAAATACTTTAACCTTGAATATGAAATGAAAATAATATTGCATTTGTAATTTTGGAATAAAAGATTAAAAATAGATGGCACCTATAATGAGGTATACCTGCAAATAAAACTACAAAGCTTTAGGAATTTCTTTAGAAATGTTTGTCTTTATATTATTTTCAGGAAAGGGAACCCAGAAAGTATTCTTTAGGAAATTCCTGCAACAACCCCTTTATAACTAAGGGGTTTATAGCTGTTATGGTCCTGCTCATATTTGTAAGGATAGGTACATGCTTGCAGGCATCAGGGTATACCTGTTGTTCTGAGGTCACTTCCAGGTTTCCTTTAAAAATCACTCTATATTTAATCTCTATCTGTTTTATTAAGCTTGTTATTGTGGTTGTTTTTCTTGTGGGATTATTAAAAAGGTAACACTATCAGAAAATGATGAGGTTTTTTTCCTGCTATGTCTGTACTTCCCAAGACTCTATAGAAGCTGGTTAGTTTTTAGAGAAGTGATGAAAGTAATGTGCATAGATAGTCCTGTCAGTCTGTACTCAGAACTGCTTGTCTTGGAACTGAAAGCTTCAGCCTGAAGATTAAGTGACTATGAAAACCAGCATGAGATTCCTGCCTGTGCCCTTTGTAGATAGTCTACAAGCACTCTGCAAACAGTCTGCTGCAGTATCTGAGTTCTCTGTGACCCTGGAGAAGTGGGGAGCATACTCACCCCTAAAATAACAGGAAGAAGTTATTCACAATCTCTTGACGTTTTGGATCCTGTCTGGTTTCAAATTTGCAGATGGCTGTCAGACCACGACAGGCTAAGCCAGACCCTGAGATCTATTGTCAATCAACAGGTCTCCAGGTGGGTGTTAGACTTCCCAGCTGGATTTAGTTTGCACTTCTTGGGCTGTATAAAGCCTTGCCTGTATTTTTGTCCTGGGTGCTCTTCTTAGAGTTGGCTGACCTGATTTGAATTCCTCTGAAATTGCACTGGACTCTAATCCACAGCTTGTTTAGTGTTTTACACAACTTGAAAATTCCAGATGCAAGAGTAGTCTTATTGGTGGGAGGGAGGTTTTCATTCTTCCTTAAATTCTCACTGGCTTTAGAGGAAATACAGCCTCAGATTGTCATCTTCTGTGATATTTTGCTGGGCGTTACGGCTTCCCACAGCTGGTGTCACTGGCAAGGGGTTTGTGTAACAAGTCTAGAGTATGCAGAAGACATCTGCTGCGGTGCTCTGATTTTTCTTTATAGTACATTAAGTGACGAGCTTAAATTTAGAGGAGGATCATGTCATATTTAGCAGTTGGTGTCTATAATTACTGTAGGTAACCCGCAATGTGATGACTGCAGTGTTGAGTTTGCCTCCGGGGGACATTTACAACCTTTCTGTGACTGCTTGTACTGAAAGAGGCAGCAATACTTCCCTGCTCCAGCTTGTGAAGTTAGGTAAGAAATGTAAATTAGAAACCCACCCCCTCTCTTCTTTGACTGTAAAAGTAACTCTGTCAGCAGATTCAGCATCTTCCTTATTTCCAAGTCATGTGCCTGTGACCACTTTTCTTTTGCAAAACTGTAATTTTCACCTGACTTGCTATGAAGATTGTCTCGTTCCTGTATGTGAAGCTACTTTACTAAAACTGTATTACTCAAGAGGAACAAAAGTGTCAGAATTTGACTGTAAGTGGAAGAGAGGAAATCACTTAATGCCTCACTGGGAGAACAGCTTTGCCTCCTAGTTATTTTCCTAAGATCTTGAACACAGGCAGGTTTTGGGAAGAGCAACTCAGGCTTCACAGGTGAACTTTTTGATACAAAGGAGAACCTTCCTTATTTCTGACAAGCCTATTTCTGGGTCTGGACTGTGCCCCTTGGTCTGATCTCTCCATGGACATCTTCATAGTCTTCCAACACCAAAAATGTACCCTTGCATACAAATCAATGTCAGTACTCTCTACAGAAACAGTCATTCTAAGATAAATGTGTCATCTACTCAAAGAAACAAACAAAAACCTACTTAAGGATTTCATCCTTTAGGTAAGGCTTCAAAATATAACTTTCTGCCTAATGTCTTCCTTTACCTGTGAGGAAGACAGGATACTATGGCATTATATCCTAAGAAATTTTACTTCACTTCTGCATGCACATAGAATTGTTGAGCTGTAGATACCTAGAGCTGTGAAAATCTGAAGTGTGCCTAACTGTTTTTACAGGCATTAACTCCACTGTGAAGGTATGTTAGTATGAGTTAGTAATTTCTAACTGGCTTATCCTCTCTACATGCATAATAAAACTTTCCTGAGTGAGTGAAAGAAGTGAATTTAAAGGGCTCCATAATTTCTAATCAAATTAGAGGTCATGAAGCTGTCATTGTCTATTCATCTTTCTCAATAGCTCTTACTCAAATCTCTTAAGCAATGCTGAGGCCAGAAGTACAACCATAGGAATCTGAAGTTCTTCCAAGTATTTTCACCAAAGGGAATATATGAAATGTAGATGAATTCCATGGATTTTCCTCTTCCCTGTGCAAGCCTTGTCCACTGTTTTCCCCATGCCTTATAACTCTTCATTCCCAGGACTGAGTGGGTGGATGTGTGTGGGTGAGTATATCCCCACCACCACCATTGTCCAGATATTTTTGGGGTGTATTTCAAAATATCAGCTAGCTTTCTCTTTCAGACAGGTCCACAAGTGCCATGCATTATCCATGGTTTATACCCTGCAGACTGATTGTATCTTTCTGTTCTTTGCTTATGGGCAGGCAGGCTCTTATTGAACTGGTGTGGTTGTCTTGCTCTTTTATTGACAACAAAGAACAGGAGACATGGATTCCATTTTGATAAATCACGTCTAGACTTCTGGGTTTGGGGCTTTTTTTTGGTGGGGGGGGAGGGGACAGGGGCAGTGTTTTTAATGCTGTTTTCACTTTGAATAGACAATAGTAAGGATATTTTACCAGAGATATTCCATCTCTCTGTTTCTGAGGGTGCAATGGGAGATGTAATTAGCAGCACTGGTAAGTGATAGACGACTCAGCACTTGGCAGTCACTTAAGCACTCCTGCCAAATGTTCTTCCCTCCACGATGTTTGCTCCATCCTGGCAACTTTCCACATGCAGAAAAATCAAGTCATTTGCTCGAGGCAAACAGAGGATTTGCTTGGGATGATGCCCGAATGCAAAGCTCATATTTTAATTGAGGCCGTTTTTTACCTGGAGCGAGGGATGGAATGTGTTTCTGAACCCAAGAGCAGATCTATGGGTGTAATTAAGGGAGAGGGACTCTTTCTTCTGTAGTTCTGGGACAACATGTACACCACAGTCCCTGTGACACAAGTCACGTNTAAATGTGAGCCGGGAAAAAAAAAAAAAAAAAGAAAGAAGACTACAAGATAGTATTTTTTAAGCTGCTAATTGACTAAATATTTCCTCTTCTACAATTAAATGAATGTAGACAGCATTTGCTTGTGGGAGGCTGCTTCTGTGTCCTGTCCTGGGCAGGCTTTGTGAAGAAAGGCTTTCTCAGGCCTAATGTGTTGCTAACAGGTGGACAGGCATCTTCTCCCAAAAAAGTTTCTGCTGACGTCATTCTATTAATAGAATAAGCTGCTCCTCCTCATACAAGGGCTCTGCTGAAAAGGGAAGTGAAGTAATTATCTGACTGTCCAAACAGAGAACAGTTTAAACAGAGAGGAAAACCCAGGACACTTCATCATCTTCCCATTTTACAGTGGCAGTTCATCATCACAAGAGACAGGGCTTCACACTGGCAGCTTTATCTGAAGGAAATGAAAGGTAGAAGGGCATCAGGCATTGCTTTCATTTTTGTTCAAGGCTTCATCCTCCCAGTTGTCTGGAGACAAGATATATAGATAAGCTTAATAAAAGGAAATTTTCTCTTACCCAGAACCAGCCCCTCCAAAATCACTGTTTGCTGTCAACAAGACTCAGACCTCTGTGACACTGCTGTGGGTGGAAGAAGGAGTGGCTGATTTCTTTGAAGTCTACTGCCAGCAGACTGGATCTGGTCAGGAAACAAAAGTCCAGGTATGTCGGCGTGTTTTCCTTGGTCTCTACTTTTCATCTCTGAAACTGAGGCTGGGCCTTCATCTGCCTTGTTTGGTGTCTGCTGCTTCTCATCTGTGTGTAAAGCCCAGTGAACTTTTATGCTCAGTACACAGGTTAAAGCATTAAACCAAATGTAAGAAGAGTCAGAATTAAAACTCTAAAAGCTGAATGACTGACATGTTTTGTTATTTGGTGCTCTTAAAATTGGCTTCTGTCTTATTGGTGAGATTATACCTCTCTGGAGAGAAGCAATGTGCATCCAGCCCAGTGTTAGGCTTTGGCTACTCATGAAAATATACTATGTAGCTATGACTGCTTCCCATGCTTTTTGTCTCTTAGGGTATTTCCTTTGAGACCCACCTTCTCCACCTCACAAACACACCACCTTTTCTCTTTATCCAGTTAGCGACCTGTGCTTAGAGGCCACCTGAATGTCTGAATGTTTAGACTGGTAACATTCAGTAAAGAACAGAAAAGTGGTAGTTCTAATTCCTTTACATTCAATGTTGTGCAATGTATGAAGCTTTCTTTGAGGTTTAGCTGATGGTATAGTGAGTCACTGTGGTTACATGCCATGAGACACCATTCTCTCGTGTGGGCTGTCACACATAGTGGAGAATTGTTCAGAAAACACCCTCAGACCACAGATTATCAGAAAAGAGATGTACACACTCTTTAATCCTATGGAATATCAGTCTGAATTATGTAATATTCTTTTTAAATGGAGAAAGGCACCCACTGAAGAAAAATATTTAAATGCACTTTTAATCTTTTGGAAGTTTTTAACCACTTACCAGAGATTCAAAATAGTGATGTGATCAGGCAAGGAAGACAGCACAGGATTTGCAGCTTTAGTGCAGAGCAGATCTGTTTAAGAACATCAGGAAAAGACCACTCCAGTTGGAGCTCCAGCAGGAGCCTCAGTGGGTGTCTTGTTTGTTGACATGAACATGTAGCACTGGGAAAGGCTCACTTCTCATTAGATTTGTCATTCTCTCTTCTGTCACTATCAAAAAAGGGTGAGGCCTTCTTTTTGAACTGTACAAAGGGATGTTTTTCTATTAGACTGGTGAAAATTCTTTGTTTGTGATTTTTCCACACTAATCACATGAACATTTTTGTCCCTTTCCTCCATTCCTAAGTCAGCAAAATGAAAAACAACAGCTTTCTGGGTTTGAACATCATAGGTTCTGGTTGATTAATTTACATTCCCCAGAGGGTAAAATGGAAAACATCCAAGTCCAGTTGCCAAACTGCAACCCCTCCTTTCAGCTCAGGGAATAAAAATCTCCTCCTTTACCCTCATGTACACATGATTTCATCTGCGTGACATCCCTCAGAATTGCAATGCAACAGGAACCCTGGCTGCCTGAGAAAGAGCCGGAGACTGACAGCAGGCCACTGCAAAAGTCCAGTCCTTGGGACTTGTTACAGCATCTCACACTCCCCGTCTGGAGTGAGTTCATTGATAAAGCCTCTGCTGGTTCCCTTTCTAAACCACTGTCTCAGTGCCCCTATTTTTATATCTGTAACCCCCCTTGGTTCTGTTGAAGAGTACAGAAAAGCCACTGAGGACCTAAAGGAGCTGTGTCTTTAAGTCAATGCATGTGTTGTATTTAAATGCTGTATCAGCATTTAAACAGCACAGAAGTGATTACTGGGGACAGAGCAATTAAACAACTGTATAAATATGTTATGCAAAGAGTTTCTGCTAGCTAGAAAAACTGCAGTGTGGGATGTCTGGTGATATTAGACAAATCCTTTCTCAAGCTTTCTTTTTCACCTTGGCCACTCAAATGGCTTGCAGCTCTTCACATCCAGAGGAACTGCCTCAGGAGCAGAGNTTATCTCTAGTTGTAGATTTTTCTCTCTGTAACCCTTCAGGCTGAACGAGATAAGTTCATAAAAATAATGCTATAAACAATCGGGGGGGTGGGAGGGGAACCAAAACTCTCAGCACTTCTGCATTAGATAACCAAGAGTCTTTGTATGTGCAGTCACTGAAATGAATCCCAACGTAGTGGTGATCTCCGTGTTAGCCATCCTAAGTATCCTTCTGATTGGACTGCTGCTGGTGACCCTTGTTGTACTCAGGAGAAAACATCTACAAATGGCCAGGTAAGGCCAGAGTGATGCTCCTTCAAAAAAAATCAGACAACAGCAAACATCCTGACAGTGTCTGCAATTGAGGAGNATATCAGTCTGAATTATGTAATATTCTTTTTAAATGGAGAAAGGCACCCACTGAAGAAAAATATTTAAATGCACTTTTAATCTTTTGGAAGTTTTTAACCACTTACCAGAGATTCAAAATAGTGATGTGATCAGGCAAGGAAGACAGCACAGGATTTGCAGCTTTAGTGCAGAGCAGATCTGTTTAAGAACATCAGGAAAAGACCACTCCAGTTGGAGCTCCAGCAGGAGCCTCAGTGGGTGTCTTGTTTGTTGACATGAACATGTAGCACTGGGAAAGGCTCACTTCTCATTAGATTTGTCATTCTCTCTTCTGTCACTATCAAAAAAGGGTGAGGCCTTCTTTTTGAACTGTACAAAGGGATGTTTTTCTATTAGACTGGTGAAAATTCTTTGTTTGTGATTTTTCCACACTAATCACATGAACATTTTTGTCCCTTTCCTCCATTCCTAAGTCAGCAAAATGAAAAACAACAGCTTTCTGGGTTTGAACATCATAGGTTCTGGTTGATTAATTTACATTCCCCAGAGGGTAAAATGGAAAACATCCAAGTCCAGTTGCCAAACTGCAACCCCTCCTTTCAGCTCAGGGAATAAAAATCTCCTCCTTTACCCTCATGTACACATGATTTCATCTGCGTGACATCCCTCAGAATTGCAATGCAACAGGAACCCTGGCTGCCTGAGAAAGAGCCGGAGACTGACAGCAGGCCACTGCAAAAGTCCAGTCCTTGGGACTTGTTACAGCATCTCACACTCCCCGTCTGGAGTGAGTTCATTGATAAAGCCTCTGCTGGTTCCCTTTCTAAACCACTGTCTCAGTGCCCCTATTTTTATATCTGTAACCCCCCTTGGTTCTGCTGAAGAGTACAGAAAAGCCACTGAGGACCTAAAGGAGCTGTGTCTTTAAGTCAATGCATGTGTTGTATTTAAATGCTGTATCAGCATTTAAACAGCACAGAAGTGATTACTGGGGACAGAGCAATTAAACAACTGTATAAATATGTTATGCAAAGAGTTTCTGCTAGCTAGAAAAACTGCAGTGTGGGATGTCTGGTGATATTAGACAAATCCTTTCTCAAGCTTTCTTTTTCACCTTGGCCACTCAAATGGCTTGCAGCTCTTCACATCCAGAGGAACTGCCTCAGGAGCAGAGCTGACACATTCATATGAAGGTGCAGAGCCTGTGATGGCCTTGGCTGCCCTTTGAACAAAAATATCTGTTTTCCTCCTACCTGCATGGCTTAGTAACCAGAGTTTGTGAGCACTGCCCACCTCTGAGGATATCCTGGAGGTCACAGCACTTTCCCACACCAAATGTGTGACTGACCTACCTCCTGTGTAGCACCTTCCTGTCCTCCTGTGCCCTTGTGCTTACAAGCGAGACAAACCTCTGTGTATTTTCCCCTGTGTCTGCAGGAGCCTGTCACTGTCTCTTCACATGTAGTGACCATTTCCAGCCTAANGTGTGCTGCTTGAGATGCCTGTGAACAGGATACTTGCTGCTGGTCAGGAGTAGCACATCTTTATACACTGAGATGCACAGATCCAGAAGGGATCTCAGGTCCTGCTGTTCACCTATTACATTAGTGATTCCAATTTGTTGTGTCATACAGATAAAGGGAAAAACTATCTTGCAGGAGCAATTATATTTTACAGAACATGTGGTTCCTTCAGCTGTCTGCACCTATCATTTGTACCTGAATATTGAAATTCAGTTGCCTTTTCCTGGTAGCCTTACCTGTGACAGTTCACTGGGATAAGTTATGACCTTGGATGAACTGTGGAAGCTTCTCCAAGACCTGTATATGTGGTTCACCTCCTGGTATTGGAAGTGTCCTGGATTGTTCATCCTTTTATAACCTAAATAGTATATTTTATATTAATTTGCTGTCCTGGGACAGGAAAGGAAATGATTTAATGTAAAAAAAAAATTGATGTGAAGAATCTTGCACTTGGCTACCTGGCAGACACTGCATTTTGTGTGTTGTGTCTTGGCTAAGTATTCATTGCAACAGAGGATGTCACATCATACTTTGCTGTCTGTCTCTTTCGGTGGATAAACATGTTTTGTTCCTTTTCCATGTATCTGGCTCTGTGAAAATCCCAGCTAAATTAGTGCTTTCTCCTGGTTAATTACTGTTCAGGCAGCCCAAAGCTTTTTCTCTTCATCACTTCTTCTAGCCACAGAAGGTAGAAACCCCAGAGGTAAATTAAAAAAGAAAATTCGTTAAGAACCTGCAAGCACTTTTTTTGTTTAAAGCAAGGAACCATAAATAGTTGAATCAGTTTATCCTTTGTAGATGAAAATAATGGACTTGTGATAAATTCACTGGTATGTTATTCAGGAAATTCAGTTTTTTCACACAGTTACTTTGTGAACTCAAAATTACCATGATCCTGTCAAATGAAAACAGTTCTACATCTTCTTAGAATTGGAATACAGAATATTTAGTATGGAAAGTCAGATAGTTAGCATGTGTACTGAGGCCAGTGACTACTACTTCTGCCAGATTATAGAAAGCTCAGATATGGACAGATGATGAGGTAGGTCTATTTGAGATCTTTATTAGTAATGTCTCCCTTGTTTTACTCTTTTAAAGCAGTATTAGGAAATCTGCTCTCAGGTGACATTGAATATTTATTTGTTTTGGGTGGCTGTGTTCAGGGATTTCAGTTATCGCAGATAATCTCAGACCTAGATGCAGGTGAGAGGCTTCAGCACTTCTCCACAGCTCTGAGTTCTCTTAAACCAATGTCATTGCAAGTTGTCTTGAGCCCCAAAATGGTAACTTTGTATTCAATGGTCTTCCTGAAACAGGGAGTGCGGGGCTGGAACCTTTGTCAATTTTGCATCTTTAGAGAGAGATGGAAAGCTTCCCTATAATTGGTGAGTGTTTGAAGCAAAGCTTTTAATCATGTGTTTCCCCATCACTGCTTTTTGGCAAATGTGGTCTTAAGTGCTTATCTTTTATGTCCCTGCTGTCCCTCTTTAAGATAAAACTATTTATTATACCTGTTAGTTTAGTATTTCTTGAATGGTGACTCAAGACTGTATTCTGTCACCTGTTGGTTTTAGTAGGGAATGATGTATCTACATGGCAATCAAGTTGCATAGATGTGTTTTGGGAGGATGTTTTTTCTTTTCCTTTCCCTTACAGACATATTTCACAAAATAGCACAAGTGTAGAAACTTGTGCTATTTAATCTATAAATCCAAATGCACTTCCATAGGGATATATTTATATCCAGGAGTAAGGCTACCTGTAGATGACCAACTGTCTTCATGCAGTGCCATAAATTAATTTTTCCTTGCCTTGCAAGACAAGGACAAGCCAACTCAAATATTTACTTTAACTTAATGTTCAGTGCTGTTGAAAGGACTCAGGAAAGCCTCCATATTCTTGCTAGTCTAGAAAACCACCTACAAGAGTTGCAGGCACTGGCTACGGACTCTGAGCCATCACTGACACCATCACCTGACAAGAATTATTTGAACAAAGGAAGTCTGTAGGATTAGATTTTATAGAAGCAAAAGGACTCTGAGAGCTCCCCACTGGCACCAGTGTGGTCATTGCAATTCCTGTTTTAATAACCAAATGGGTGCTAATGACTGTTACTGTTTTCTTACTACCAATCTCTGCAAAAACCTCTTATCTTTCAAGGCCACTCCAAACACAGGTATTTCAAAGAGTACTGCTAGCACCTTTCCAGTACATGGGAAGATGAAAATAGGCACCTTGGGTTAACACCCATGGTCAGCTTTGCTGAGAGCCAGAAGTTGGTGCGCAGGGAACTGCTTCCATCATCTCATGGGACACAGCCTGCCAGCAAGGATGGGATTAATGGATTGACAGCCCACCACGACGAGCCTTTTGCTAATAAGTGTGCAAGCTGACCTAACAAGCCCAGCAAATCTTGTCCATACCTCACTGTGCTGCTAATTAACTGAGTCCTAAACAAGCTTCACTTGCTTGGTTTAGCTTTAATAGCAGCTGGCTGTATGCATTACAAGCTAATCTCTCAGCTTCTCTTGCTTGGCCTATATTAATGGCAAAGAAGGCAGAAGATCAAACACTCCTGTTAATTAAATATCCAAGCTTGAATCAAATGATTAAGCTAGCAACAGATGTTATTAAAAACATAAAAGACTTTTTTGTATGGGAAGAGGAATTAATGAATATGTTTGGATGTGAAAGTGAAGGTTCTTGTTGCTTGATCTGATGTATGCACGTGTATGTACATGTGCATGCATACATAGATCATGTTATAAAACTCTAAACTGGAAAAAATATTCTTGCTTAATGTCTCCCCAAGTTTTTGGTATCCGAAGGCAGTGTGCCCTAATCTTGTGGTCCTGACTTCTCTGAGAGTTAGTGAAGATACCTTGTTTTGTGGGCCTCCATTATGTAACGTTGAGATCAGGTTCACTGCCCATCCAGGCAGCCAAATGGAAAATACACCTCTTAAGATGAGTAGAAGGATTAAGATCCTCTGATTCTGAAGGAAAGCTCAGCTCAGCAGAGTTTTCAGGATATGAGCAATCTCTGCATCTCTTTCTTTTAATTAAACAAAATTGTTCAGTACACCTAAGCAGGGGGTGAGTGACTATATAATTCCAAGAACACAATATTGTATTTATTGGGCAATTATATAATTTTCATATGTTGAACAAAATCGGTGGGTTTAGATGTCAGAGTTCCTAATCCGTGAACGATATAATTAGGGCTGCAAACCCACGAGCCTGTGATTTGATAGGGTGTGGAAATTTCTCATGGTGATTTGATGATGACAGAAGACCCAGGCTTGAATAATTCCTTCTGCCTCTGTAGGCAAGAGGAAGTAAAACCTCACTTGGTGTTTCCCAAAAGAGGACTATTCTGGCAACATCATCACTTCTCTCTTCTAAGCTTAATGAAAACCTCTCCGTGGCACCAGAGATCTGCTTATGGAAAAGCAAATTTCATCCTCTGTCCTGTCCCCTAGAAACCCTAACAATGCATAAGCCCTGAAGCCCTGATGCTACATCTACTATGGCACAGAATTAGCTAGAAAGGGCTGTTGCTTCTGTCTGACCCACAAATTCCCACCAACACATGGGAAAGGTGCCCTGGCAGAAACTGTGCTGCCCATTTTCTGCCCAACAGCAAAACTCATTAAAGCATAATTTGTTTTCACTGCGTGAGATGAAGTTTTCCACCATCGTTTGGAAGATTAAGATTAGAGATGATTTCATTTGATGTGACTACCTTACTTGCTTATGAGGGAGATCAGATTTTTCTGTCAACCTCTTAAGTGCACAACAAAAGGAAATTCATCTGGTGGTTCCTCTTTAGAATAGAAGGATGGTATTGCTCTGAGGACAGCAGCTTTTCTGATAGGGAATAAACACGCCGAGGGTGTATTACCTGTAGTTCACTCCAGAAGCAGGTAGAGCAGCCTTTAGTATGACTGCAGAAGTTTAGAATTATTTTGTACTCAAATTTCCTTCAGCAACAATGAAACCTGTTATGAATAACTATTCACAGAAACCACAGTTAGAAGTTTAAATAATGTTTTGCTGGAAGCCTAGGAGAGAATTTATAGCACTTAAAAATTGGACTCTGCAAAATGTTAGATGGATGTTTTCAAAAATATGACTCAATAAAAGGATTAAGAGATGTTGGAATGATACCAATTTATCTCTCATGCAGATGTTCTGATATGCACAGGATGACTTGCAGGAGCAAATGTGGGAGATTACCAGAGTTGGACACAGTGAAAACAAATGGTACCTGTCCTGGAATACCTCAAAACATCAGAAAATAGACTTAGCACCCCCTGTGTAGTGGCCATAAAACTGTGGATGAAATTTTCAAACATCTTACTCTTAAAAATCTGTCAGTTTATCAGCTAACATTGATATAGAACAACAGGCCTGAATCAATGCCATAAAATTACACTTGTTTGGATCACACAGCATTTTATGTGGGGTAGATGAAAATCCTGCAGAGGGTATCAGGTTGAGGAGTGAAAATTCTGTGGATAATGACTGTGGATAATTCTGATGAAGTAAGAGGAAGCCTTCATGGGTTTAGCTGATTTTTAAAATAGAATTTGCTGACCTGCTGATTTCTGTTTGTCTTACTAACTCTCCTCACTTTTTCATCTTTATGTATGTTATTTATTAATGCTCACAGGCGTAGAAGTGTATTTGCTTTCCTAACTCTGCTACCCTCATGCCTTTGGACTGATTATCTTTTGGCATTTTATATTAATCCTTGGTAAGTG
The DNA here is from genome assembly GCA_013399075.1 of Chloroceryle aenea. NCBI lineage: Eukaryota > Metazoa > Chordata > Aves > Coraciiformes > Cerylidae > Chloroceryle > Chloroceryle aenea. The sequence continues at coordinate 729,478 of VWZY01002270.1, forward strand.
AATTACTTGTTTTTCTGTATGCAATGTGTGAACAATGCTAATTTCTATTACATGAAAAATGTGCAATACCTTTGTTTTCAAGTGGGCCAAAGCTCTGAAGAAGTACTTTTCTTGTACCAGAACATGGATTGGAGAGGATGTGGGTATCAAAGTATTTGCTACCCTACTTCATGTAGTCTGTCTGTTTATGCTCAAACCCATTTTGGTATGAAAAAGCTGATCTTACGGCAGGCATCCCATTCATCTCATTGCTCTCTTTGCAATTGTTGTTGCTTTGTTTTAACTCCAGGCATCTTCTGTCCCAGTTACTCACTTGTTCATTGCCTGGTATTGCCTTCTGCTGCTGCTTTGCTGTTACTAAAATTGCTTGATCGTGCCCCACCTGTTTGGTGTGTGCTGTCAAATAGCTTAGTTTTTAAAGGTGCTGTTATGCTCTCCTGTCATCAGTAAAGTTTTGGTTTTGCAAACAACAGTTCCCTCAGAATTGATACAAATTGGCAGTCCCAAAGTGTAAAAATTGGGTCATTATCTGTGTTTCAGAGTGTGTATTTAATAATTTAGTCTGTAACTACTTTTTAAAGATGTAGTAAGTGGCTGGTGGGTTGTTATTTTAAGTACCTAACCAACAAAGCCCCAGGGTCTGTGTAGAACCAGAACCATTTTACAAACCGTATAACAATTATAACCGACTATGATCTAAAAATGCTTAATCTACACAAATGAAACTTACATTCCTGATGATCTTGAGTCCAAAGGTATAGTGAATTACAAAAGTGTGGTACTGACGTGAAGATTTACTTCTGGCCAAGTGTTTTCCCTGGTGTAACCACGTAGCACCAAAGCCCTGGCCATCGACACCTTCAGCACAGGGATTTCTGAGACTGCTTTTCCCTGGGTCATGTTGGGTCTGTAGAAAAAAAATTGGTCTCCATTTTCAGTGGGCCCAAAATTAATGAGTGGGTTATGTAACTAAAGAAAGGTCCGTTTCTTCTCCCATGAAAACAAAAGCTTGTTCTCCACACACACCCAGCTGGAGAGCAGGCAGAATCTTCCACATCTCAAAGGCTAATCTCATATTGACTTGTACCTTGTCTGATGTAACCTCAGCTAACTATTGGAGCTGCACTTTGATGGAGCATCAGGCAAACAATTTCTTGTTGTGGCAGTCCCACTGATCTCTCTTCCCTCTCTAATGGTCAAGAAGTGCAAGGTGGCCACTGTAACAGACCCTGCTTCAAAAACAGTTGTCATCATCTTTTGCACCTTTGCCTCTTTTGGTTCACTGTGCGTTGATGCAGATTAACTCACCTTTCCAGATGTGCATCTTTCTTGGAAGGTTTCCTCTTTGACCAAGCTGCCTAGCTTAGTCGAGATGGCCAAGCTTAAAGGAGCCAAATTTGAATGAGACTAATCCCACTTCTTGTGTTTTAATCTGTAGCATAGATGGAAGAACAGATGAACCACCAGCTAACCTTTTGAGTGTCTTTGGTTTTGCACACAAGGTGGTTTAAAAGATGTATGAACATTAAGGCAACAATTGCAATGCTAAGAAACAAAGGCCTCTTGAGACTATCGAGGCACAAGAAATTGTTGCTGAGAAATGGATGTCAATCATTTGTTTTATTGCCTCCTGAAGTGTTCCTTGGAGAAGCATTCTTAGAAGCATTCCCATCCTGAACAGCATTTAGATACTTTTTTCTTTTGAAATTAATTCCAATGTGCCTGACATTAACAGGGTTACAACAGTCACAGGGGAGAGAAAGGCAAGGTGTTGAATAATTTAGGGAAATTAATTTTAAGATTTGGTTGGAAAAAACCACTGAAGATGCGAATAAATGCTGTTAGGCTCTGTGTATAGTACACATACTATACAGATAGTATCTGTATAGATAACACGGTGGCTGAAGAGGTTTCTAATATTTGCAGAGTAAAGCTCTGCAGAGTAAATCTCCACGTGAGGGTAAAGCTGGTATTGCAGCAGCTCTTGTTCGCTCTGCGGGCAAAGATAGCAAAATTGTTACAAAAATTACTACTAAAACCTCGACAAGATAGCAAAATTACTGCAAGCTGTGGCTGCTCCAAAACTGGAATATCTTGTAAATCATAAGTTTGGAAATGAAAGATATAATTTTTAAAACCCTTGCTTCTAAACTTAGCAGAATAGAAAAATAAAAAACCCTCTATTTTTTAATATTTATTTCCGTACATTTGCATTCTTTTGAAATTACAAGTCTTCATCTTTAACTTAGTAATTGAAGCTGTGATCCAAGGTATCACCAAATAATTTTAATGCCATAATGAAATTTAAAATGACATTTTTATAATGTGATGAATGAACAAATATCATTTAAGGCCCAGGGTTAAAAAACCCCCAAACACACTGCTAAAATCCCTTCCGATTAAGCAAGGATCTATTTGTACTCTGTGGCTGGTTTAACAGAGGGGATTGGTGTTTCAGACCTCTAGCCAAATTATTCCAGGGTATTCTCTCTGTTTGTTTGATCTGATTGATTGCTCAACTTTTCTGTGACAACAGCAACACGAAGACACATCCTGCCTGCAATAAACCCACATTAGTTAGTGGTGGTTAGTGTAGCACCGTTAAGTCCATATCTGTTGGGTCATAGTAATGCCTAACACACTCCTAAGCTTGCCCACAAGTGTCACTATTGAATTATGTCACTTATATATCATGTGAAGACAGTGCATTACATGACTGGCATATTTATCTCTAGCTGTTAAAAGTATCTAAGTTTTAAGCTTGAGTCCTGCTGAAGTCAGCACGGTGTCTGACATTGTCTTCACTGATCATCAGCGGGTTATGAAAAGGGTGAGAAATTGTGTTCAGGCCTTTCTTTTTTCCTTCACCCATCCTTGAATTGGCAGATGGTGGTCTTCTTCTTTAACCCAACAGATGTTTCTCATTCCCAGTTGCTCTCTAGTGTCAGCATTCAGTTTCCCAGCCTGCTAGAGCCAGAGCAGAGCAGCCTGGGGAGCACCATGGTGCCCTGTCTCCTGAAACAGCAGAACCCCCTGCCAGACTTGTCCTGGCTCAAGCCCCAGGACTCAGCCCCAAACCACCTGAAGCCAATGGTGCTGCTGGATGAGGATTTGTAGAGGACCCTTTGCTTGTGCTGGGCACAGGTTTTCCCTTGCCCAAGCAGGTCATTCTCAGAGCCACAGACTGGGAAACATGTTTCATGGGTGGCAATGAAAATCCTGCTGTCAGCTTCTAAACCTCCAAGATATTATCACCAGTCTCATCCAGAGTATGTTGGGGACCAGAAAACACGTTCTTAGATCAGTACTAACTTTGAATAAAGACTGTACAATAGTTTAATGAATGAAAAACACTTTCTTTTTTCTTACAGGAGTAAAAATGGATTAAAGAAGAGGAAGCTGACCAAGTATGTAACTTCTTTGGGAGTTAAAGAACTACAAAACTGTATCACCTTAGAGTAAACATGCATTATGAAGTACATGGTATAGTGATATTGCAGCTACACTACAGCAAAGGTCTTGATAAACACATCCTGAGAGAGGTACCTGAAGGCAGAAAGCAAACAACAGTTGTACAAAAGCACCACTTCTCAATAGCTGAGTTGTGGTAAAGCAGCTCCTTATTGACAGAAAATTGGTCATCAGCAAAAAGATCAATTATCCACTTGAGTGATTCCAACAGTGCTTATCCTCAGTTAAAAATGACAAATGGTGAAAACTGGGATGCATTTGTTAATAGTGGTGTTTCCCTCTCGACGTGAGGCTCTCATTACGGTTGTTACTAGAACATTAGATCATTAATGCTAACAGGTAAACAGGAGCAATTAAGTGGTGATAAGGCAGGTTCCATTGGGCATATTGCCTCAAAGTAAATGAAGAGGTTACTGTGTACATGCTTCATCAGCTTGTAAATTAGAGCTTTGATAATTAAGGGAGGGAAGCTGTTTTCCTGTGTTTTGTTACTCAGAGCATCAGCCTAATTCTTTCTCCATTGTGTGCAGAGGCTGTGCCTGTACTTCCAGATAGACCCTCACCTGGTGAAAAAGTGTGTAGAATGATGGGAGGGAGTCACTAAATTGAAGCTTATTTATATCTGCTGAAGCACTGCATGGTCTTGTACAGTTATATGCCACTTTTTTTTAGCCACCATCTCTCTGGAAGGAAAAATTGTCCTGTAATAGCAAATGTGTATAGTTCTCAAAGCCAGCCAAGAAAGCAGTCAAGGCAGTGGCATCAAAAATGCTGGTTCAGTGTGGGTTGTTTTTTTTTTCCTACTGGACCTTCTTAAAAACCACCAAAACCTAAATAAGAAATCCATTTCTCTGCGTGAGTAGAGCTCAGATGAGTTTTAGAACTGTCTCTTCCAAATCTGAAAATATCAGAAAGCAACATTGTATGTGGCACAAGAGGCAACTTAACTAAAGCAGCAGCTCCCTGGTGCCAGAAGGATGCTGGTGGGATGGTCCTGAGACTGTGATGGGATGCTGGATCTCTGCTGTCACAGTGCCACCTGTTCCTTGTGGACATACCCACCTGCAAAAGCAGTTCAAGAGCTGGGGAACCATAGGAAAGATGAATGGGCCATTCCCCTTAGCCTCACACCAGTGTCCTACCTTGGGTAGGACAACTCCAACCCCCCCAAACCAGGGTGCTTACTATCCTCAGCACCAGCAGCTGCAGCATTGAGCTCACCCAGAGGGATCAGCACCCCTCTCTCAGCCTCTCTTCCTGGTGCCATGGTGTGACGCAGGTAATAAGCAATATGGCCACTGTTTGGTGATACTGAACCACAAGATTTTTTTCCTCTTTCTTGCTGCTTTCTGGCATTAACAGTTGCAAATGCATGTTTATTACTTGATAGTACTCTGGGAGAAAACAGAAATCAAATGCACCAAAAAAATTGGGATTTTTTTCTTCATTTCTGTGTGTTTTTTTCTTCTAAAGCCCTGTCCAGTTGGATGATTTTGATGGATACATCAAGGATATGGCCAAAGATTCAGATTATAAATTTTCTCTGCAATTTGAGGTAAATCTGGGAGGACTCTCTCCCCTCCTAGCTGCCAATGCCTCCATCAGCTTTTTCCAGATGTTGGGGTTGTGTGGCATGTTCCCGTGCCCTCTGTTGCTTACTGTGCACTGTTGCTGGGTGGCTCAGCTTCACTTCTAGTTCCGCAGAATTTAAACGCAGGCATTGGTGTCATGAATGATTGCACAATTCTTTAAGTTTAGCACATGCTGGCAGCCTGAATTGAATTCATGATGGTAGTGTCTTTATTTTATTTATTTAATGCCCTGAATTGGAAGGGAAGCACTGAAATGAGAAAATAACATTAAAAATATCTTTAAGAACAAGGAGATCTTTCTGAGACCAGTTCAGGTATATTCGCTTAACTACCCAGAATTTAAAGTCAGTTTAGTCATATAGACTAAAAAGCTCCTATCTTAGGGCTAGGTCCCCAAGATTTAACCGTGGGAAGGGAGTGGGGAGGGACTGTCAGGGTGTTACCACTATTCTGAGTGGCTGACATGTTCTCTTCCTACTGGTAGAAAATCCTCTGATGCATCATATATCAGATGTAGCTACAGAAGATAACAATTAGAAAGATCTTCCAAGCATTTCCCAGTATCAAGATCAAAAGCCACTTGCGAATGCTAAGAAACCCTTGAAGTGGGATCAACGACCACCACATTAATAACTTAATGCCCTAGTTTGACAATATTTTGGCTAATTAAGTGTGAGCAGAGAGGAGCAGTCCACAGTCACAGCCTTGGTTGGCAGTAGTGCCTTGGCAGCACCAGCTGGAGAGCCCACAACATTGCTCTTGAGCTGTTTGGAGCCAAACTCAGACATCAGCTAAGTCAAGTCAGTGTAATCCTGCTGACAGGTTAGGAAGTGATTTATGAATGTTTTCAGTCGGGTACCTGCCACAGGTAATCACTTCACAAAGAATTATTTTCAGAGTGTAAGTTTGACCTTGGTGTTTTTTCTTTCTATTACCCAAGGAGCTAAAACTGATTGGGCTTGACACGCCCCACTTTGCTGCTGATCTTCCCATGAATCGCTGTAAAAATCGCTACACAAATATCCTGCCATGTAAGTACAATGCACACAGCCTTCTGCTAAAGTCTCTCAAGAGGGAAACCTGCCCTTAGAGAGAACCAGGCAGGAGAGGTTTTAAGTTAGCTCTGAAGAGATGTAGCTTTCTGGGGATGTTTATCAGGACAGAGTTTGGCGGTGAGAAACACAAGGTTGTTTCTACTGCTGGGTAGTGTAGGTACTGTATTTTTCTTACAATTTTAATGAAACCTAAGGGAGCCCAAAGAGGCAGCAGCTGGAGGGAATATTTTGCAGAACAGCAATAGTCGTGCACCCATGTAATGTTTACTGAAGCAGACATTGCTCTCTGTTGGAAAATATGAGCATTTCCTATCCCTTTAATAGTTTTTGGTTTTCAGGTTTTATATGTTGCCTGGCAGGAGATGAGTGCCAGGTCTGAGGGGCAAATTATTCTTTTTTCCTTTTCCAGATGATTTTAGTCGTGTCCGGTTAGTTTCAATGAATGAAGAAGAAGGAGCCGACTACATTAACGCCAACTACATTCCCGTGAGTACCGAGGCTGGGTCAGTGTAAAGAGCACTGTCCTGCACAGCAGTTAGACCATGTCACCTGCAGGTAGCACCATATCTGCTGGAAGCGCAGTCACTCCTACACTTCACTTGACAAAATGGAGACAGCCCAGATGGTGCGTGGAGAGAACGTCTGTTCTCTGCCTTGTCTCTGGTGCTCCTGGTGTGCCTCCCTCTGCCTGCTGCAGAGCAGCCGTTTACCAGGGAGTAAATAAAGTATATGCAGAGCTGTAGGCAAACAGTTTGATGCTGAGTGGGCTGAAATGTCATCAGCTCCTTCCAGTCTCTCCTGACTTTGTGCAGACACTCAGGCTTTTTTTTTCCCGGCACTACTGCAAGGGATTTCCCCTGTGTTATCCCCCTGTGCTGTGGTTCAGTGCAAGCTGTATTAGGGAGAGCAGCATCCACGGGGTCACTCTGCCTGGAGAGGAGGCAGGACACTACAGCAGCTGTTTAGAAAAAGACCTTGCACTTTGGGACCAAAGGCAGATGAACATTTCTGCATCCTTGGTGTGAACAAAAGACAAAGCTAGCCCCGGCTGTGCTGGAGAGAGCTGAGTCAGCATTACAGAAAAGGGAGGAGCCCTCCGATGAGTTGGTGAAACCTTTTCTTTGTCACTTCTTTGTCACTGTGGCATCAATCACTGCTGAAATGTTGCCTGCACTTTGTTTTTATGTGTCAAGAACATGAACCTAAACACTCAAGCTGCAAGTGACTGAGCTCACAGAGAATCAAGTAAGAAAAATGTTCCAGCATTCAAAACCATAATTCACAACTCAGGGAATTTCTATGACATGGGATTGTGGCAAATAGGATTTTATGTAGTGGTCCTCTTTGGATTGCTCCGTTCTGCTTTCTATATTTTATATTTCTTTAGTTCTACTTATAGCATAATGCTGAGCATAGAAACTGGGACAGACTTATCTTAATGCTTGGCTTTTCCTGGCAATTGCTTCTGCATGAGTACCTGCCTCCAAACGCAGGTACTAGTGGTGATCTCTGTCTCTGAGGTAAGAGAGATCTGACACTTGGGTCAGACATAGCCCATGCAGGCACACAAACAGCAAATACTGTGTGGTGAGAAAACTCAGATTGATCTGACTCTGGAGGAAGCCATTTATGGCAAGTGCTCCCAAAGCTTGAATATTTTTACAATCTGCATATGGTGATGACACAGAAACTGCCTGATTTACACAGGATCATGCTGTGTGTTGGATTTATCTTCTGCTCTTGATTGGAATATCAGATAAATTTCAAATGCAGTTCTGATGATACAATCTCAGCCAGTATGGTTATAGCAGATGCCAAAATGGCCATTCTGTGGATCTTTAATTTTAGTCTTTATAACAGTCTTTTGTGTTTGGAGAGGGGAAGGAGTCTTTCCAACTAAAAGGATGTTGATGGAGATAGGAGAAGGAACGCATAGATATAAAGCATCTGAGCTTCAATGAGACATAGCAGTGATAATTGGTTAAGAGTGTTGACTCAGTATGTTCTCTAATATTTTAAGCAGAATTCTAATTAATGTTTTACTTATTTAAGTCCTTATGACATAAACATGTGCACATAATCCTGCTCATTGCCACCTTCTGTTTACATCAGTGACTAAAATCACCAAAGACACAGCTTGCAATGAACAGGCTAAGCAACTAAAATTGATTTTATGTCTGTAAATAAACATACCCTTAGATTATAAAATCTGGAAGAAACTGGAACTTTGATTTAGGATTCTGATTACTTGTTTCGTTTTTGGTTTTTTAATGTTGCCTTTCCTGTTATCAGGGCAAAGGATATCTATAATAAAATATTTATCTTCAGTCTTTCATTCTAAATTGCTTATACTTTGGGAGTACAAAAACTTGTCAAAAGTTGAGATCTGAAAATAAGCACAGAAAATCATGAAGCAGTTTATTTATATTAGAAATCACTTTAAAAAGTACAAAAGGAACTTGCGGAAGCTAAAGAATGCATATGCCAGAGAAAAATATGTGTTTTGAAGCACTGATGATATTGGTAAGCAGCACCCTGTCTCTTTGTTTCTTAGGGTTATAATTCACCCCAGGAATACATTGCAACCCAAGGACCACTGCCAGAAACTAGGAATGATTTTTGGAAGATGGTTCTCCAGCAAAAATCTCAAATTATTGTTATGCTCACTCAGTGTAATGAGAAAAGAAGGGTATGTAACAAAATCTTGCACATAGTATTAAAGAAACTACATATTTATTTTTCAGTGAGCATATTTCTCTGCATTGTTTTCTGGTTATGATGCAGCATCATAGGCAGACATGGAATGGCACTTTGTTCAGTTATGGCAGGGGTTTAAGGATGGTTGAGAGACTTTCACATGGGAGAGACTGAGGGAGCTTGGGCTCTTCAGCCTGAGAAGGAGAAGGCTCAGGGGGATCTTGTCACTGTGTCTAAATACCTGATGGAAGGGAGTGGGGACAAGGCACCCCCAAGTGGTGCCCAGTGACAGGACAAGAGGCAGTGGGCACAAATTAAACACATTAAATTCCATCTGAGCATCAGGTAACACTTTTTACTGTGAGCATGACTGAACGCTGGCACAGGTTGCCCAGGGGTTGTGGAGTCTCCATCCTTGGAGATAGTTAAAAGCTGCCTGCCCATGGTACTGAGCAGGCTGCTCTAGATGGCCCTGTTTTAGCAGGGAGGTTGGACAAGATGACCTCCAGAGATCCCTTCCATCCTCAATCATTCTATGCTTTTAAGTTAAAGTCGTAATAAAATACAAGCATTATTCTTTACATTTGTTTGGAATATAATTTATTTTTTTAATATATACATATTCTTGTACCTCATGTTTTGTTTAGAACTATTCTATTTGGAAAAGTACCAATCTACAGAGACTCTGTATTGCCATTCTTCACAATTCTAATTCTTCTAATTCTTCAGAAAACCCACATGTAGCTTACGTCCAGAGTTACACAGGTAGGGACGACCAGGCTGAAAGTCATTGCAGGGTATATTCCTTCTTCTGGCAGCCTCAAGTAAACAGTGCTGCAGACATATCTAAAACTGAGGCTCAGTATACTTTAGCTGGAGGGTTTTTTTTATATATGCATATAGATACACTTATAGAAATACAATATGTTTGTATTTCTTTCCCTTTCAGGTGAAATGTGACCACTACTGGCCTTTTACGGAAGATCCTGTTGCGTATGGGGACATTACAGTGGAGATGCTGTCAGAGGAGGAGCACACAGACTGGGTTTATAGGAATTTCCGAATTAGCTATGTAAGTCAAATGTTTTGCACGGCCCTGCTAAAAGGATGGGAGTCATTTTGGTCCAGCCTTGTCTTGTAACTTTTGCCTGTTTCTGGCATTCAGTAGAGAATGCCTAAGAAGAAGATCAATGGCCGTACCCTCACTCCACACAGGCAAATTGCTAAATGACAAAACTTTCCCCTAAAATTACCATCTCTGTGAATTCCTCAGCAAAGTGCAAAGACTGAAAGAAAAGTAACACCAGAACTCTGGACATTTCTGTGGTGCCAATAATCAGTGACAACAAATATGTAAGAAACTTCTTTTCCTTATCTCAGGCATGGCTTCTTGCCATAAGCTATTCAAAACTTGAAAATATCAATGTAGAAACTGAAAACAGTTTTCATAAGGGCAGTTCTGCAATATCCATATATTCCTATAAATTACACACATGAGAACATGTGAGTTCCAAATTAAAGCTGTTCAGATTTTCAGGCATTTCTTTCTGGCTTTATTTGCTGCACCAGCTTGTTGCCAGCAACAGCTCATGAAGGAAAGGTTGGAGATATGGAGGGGATGTGAAAAAATCTAGTCACTGGCACATCAACACCGGCCCAGGACCGTAGTCCTGCTCAGCCACATCTCACTGCATTGCAAAGTGCTCACAGGGTGCAAGCTAGGAGTGCAAATACAATAAACCATGACGTGTTGGGCACTTATTCACTTATCTACTATCTCATTTTTTTTAATAACCTTTGCCTAAGGATCTGCTGTTGCCTGTGACCGGAGAGAGGTTAGTGCAGCAGGGGTATTTAGCCTGACCCAGAATGCTAAAACTAAAGGCACTGCCTGCCATAGCTTTTGGTGATGAGAGCTGCCCACCTCTCCCCATGTTTTGGGTTGTCAAATATAAAATGTGTTGTACTGAGGCTCTTCTTTCATCTTAATCCACTAGAGTTTTTAGCACTGTAAACTTTTTTTCATAATAATGTGTTATTTTTCTAAATATTACCTTTGCCCCGTAGTGATTTCTTCTTTCTTTTTGGGGGAAAAAACCAAAACCACCACAAAATGACAAAACCACTCAGTCTGACTGAGCCTTCCTGCACTGTTAAAACTCCTGTGAACACACTGCTGTTCTGCTTCTCCCATCAGGCTGATGAGGTGCAAGATGTGATGCATTTTAACTACACTGCCTGGCCAGATCATGGTGTCCCCACAACCAATGCTGCTGAAAGCATCCTCCAGTTTGTACAGATGGTCAGGCAGAAATCAGCAAAGAGCAAAGGCCCTGTGATAATACACTGCAGGTAAATGCTTCAAGGAGATGGAGAACTAAAGGGTGTAACTTTTTTAATGGGTTGGGTAATGGCTGGAAGGAGAGATTTTGGAGTTGTGCTCACCTGTTAGCTGGAGATGGTTCTCCCTGGTGTTAAGAGTAAGGGATGAGTCCCTCATTTTTACTACAGTGGGGCTGGGAATTCAGCCTGCAGCCATGGACATTAAGGCACTGATTTCTGGAGTGGAGTTGTCATCAATAAATGGCTTCCAGAGGTGCAGCAGGCGATCCTGATTTACACCAGCTCAGATCCTGCCCCTGCTCTCTCATTTTCACACCTTTGAGAGGCAGGTGGTGCACTCCAGTTAGCATGCTGCTACCCTGTGGATGTGTCCTTTGGGCAGATCCTCCTTCTCTGATCACTGGGCTTTCAGTACATCCAGAAGGTGACCTGAAGACTGTCCTGTACTAGCAGTAATACCAGTATCCCATGCTAACCATTATATGTTGTGGCTTTTTCTTTCCTGGGGGTAGAGGAATTTTATTTTATATACTGTCAGAATTATCTCTTGTTCATCATCTGGCCTTTTATCAAAGTGCTCACTTACTTGACCTCTCTAAGGGCAGCTGCCATGTTAGTGATCACATCACACCAGGCTTGCTGCTGATGCAGTTCTCCCAACTGACTCCAAACGTCTGCATGGCTCCTCGTGTGAGAGCTACTCACAGCAGATTTCTCAGAAATACGTGCAGAGATGTTCTTGAGTGGATGAATACATGCACATTATGGTGACATAATCCTAAGAGAAGTCAAGGCTTAATGAGATTAATCTCAACCAACCCTACATCAGCCACCCCAGAAGCAGCAGTTATGTTGCTGAACAATGTTTCAGCACCCTCCAGCCCTGTCTTTCCTGGTGCTGATGTGATGATTGGCATTGACTCTCTTGTGCCACCACTTTGCTTGCTTTTGAGATCTCCTCCCCAGGAAACAGTCTTTTATAGCAATGTCATTTCTAGGTTCCAGGTAAGGCACTTAGTGTTCCACTGGAATGCAAAACAACAGCAGCAAACTGTGTAGCCCTTCCGTGCAACTTAATGGGGAAATTAACAGGGGATATTATGCTGGGAGTCTTAATATCAGGAAAGATACTAGTATGCCAGAGAAGAGACTTCTATGTAGTGTTGTAAAATCAATCCCTTTATATACCACTTAGTTGTTCTGAGAAGGAATAGGAGCAAGTATCAGAGAGCTGGGTAGGAACTATATTATTTTCTTTTGAATTAGGATGCCTCTAGGAGCAGAGAGAGAGATTTTCGGGTAGTATTTTTAGAGTATATTGTACTTCTTAGACTAAATTGATTAAAAGTATCAATGCTACAAAATTAGTGGAAAGGGGGGGAGAAAGAATGGGTGACAACTCCTACAGCAGCTGTTCTCAAATGTTAAAGAAGGCACAGAATGAATTTATCAACTAATGAAACTGTCAAATAAACATTTCTGTCTCATGCTCTAAAGACAGAAGTCCCAGAGTGTAAACTCTTCTGGGTAGTTTCTCCTCGGAGGCTGAACTGCAGGAGTGCAGCACCTTGGCAAAGCCAAGAGCTTTGCAGCATGGAGAGCTGTGGAACTGAACTGTGCAGGTTCAACTCCCAACTGCCTCCATGCAGCAGCCAAAGCCAGGCTCGATGTCTGCAGTTACAGCAACAGCCCCTGTACTTAGAGATGTCTCCTGAAACCTTTGAGGGGAGCAGTCAAAGCAGAAAGAGCAGCAGGCAGCGGCGGGTGGCTGGGGATGTTCATGTGCATTCTGCATGTGAGTGCATCAAGAGGAGTATGGGAAGGTGAATTAATTGCAGAGCCATCCACTCCATACATTCTGCCTAAGCAATGGCTGCAGGGGTGCACAGCATTAAATCCTACAGAAGAAGCAGCCTGTCTGACCTCAGATTTGCTATATCTGATTCTCTGCTTTTTGCAGTACCACTGATTTTGCCATGTGTCCCCATCAGAAAAGCCTGAATTGAGATGTGTGTCTCTGTGTGTTACAGTGCTGGAGTGGGACGAACAGGAACCTTCATAGCCCTGGATCGGCTCTTACAGCACATCCGTGACCACGAGTTTGTGGATATATTGGGCCTGGTGTCTGACATGCGGTCCTACAGAATGTCCATGGTGCAGACAGAGGTAAGATCAGTTCTCTTCAACATTATTAACATGTCACTGGATCAGTTTCATACCCCTCTTTAGCATGTTCACGTCAACTACCATTGTTCCCCCTGAACACTTGACAAAATAGCTATGAACAGATATGATTAAGTTTTCATCTTTGTTGTAATTTTGTCATGTCATTAATCTGCTGCATTGGAGGGTCTGCTAATATATCTGCAATCTCACTGATCTCTTCCAGAGGGGATGAGTTATTCTCACCTTCTGTAAAATTAATATGCAAAAAATGCATTAGAAATGCTTAACATATGAAACTTTCAAACCATTTGGAAAAGAATTGGGCTTGGTGAGAGGATAATGTCTCATGAACTGGTATCAGTGTTGAGTAGCCAGTCACCCTTGTTCAGGAGGGTGTGATCTGGCCAAGCATAGGAACTCAGTTACACAATGGTAATACAAAGAATAAGCAAAACAGACAAAAGGATTGTGAGTCTGACAGATGCCCTCCTTGCACCTCTCCCCACCCGACTATCTTCTGGGTAGTTCTTTTTCTGTTTTTAAGGCAAATGTGAGGAGAATAGTGTTGAAATATATAACAGAAAAATATCACAAACTCTTTTTCCAAAGCAGAAGCTTTTATGCCTCTGAAACCCTCCCAGGTCCTCTGTGACAGAAAACTTTCATGCTTGTTGTTATCCTCACTGGTTAGAGACAGTATAAACTGTCAACCTCCATATGGTTGGAAGTGCCACCATCACTATTTGCAGGCTAGGTCTTGTGGTAATTTCTTGCCAAGAATTGTTGAACCCAGAGCAAAGCAAAGGAGACTTAGCAGGGAAAGGAAAGGAGGAGGAAAACCTTCAGTGACATCAACGAACATGTAGAAATTAAAAAAAGGTCATTATTCTCAGACCATTCTAGATCATTCCTATAAAACTACCACTTTTCATCACAATTTCCTATATTAACCCAAAGGCAGATCCTTATGTAAACACCAGAGAAACACATCCTGATAGTTCATTTCAGCTGCAACTGCCTCACTACAGAGGTGATGAGTTTTAATTATTTTTTTGTGTCCTTGTACAAACTCATTGCCTGGCAAGGGCTGATGTCAAGAGCTGAGCCTTAGTGGTCGCTGAGCTCCTGCTGCTCGAGGCAGTGGCCCAGCCTGGCCACAGAGGTCACAAGGTGCACTCAGATTCAGAGGCCACTGAAAAGGCTTTCCTTATGAAACTTGAAACCACACACAACTAACCAGTCACTCCCAATCAGTGTGTGTGAGGAAATCCAGGCATCTCTTTGGTCTGAAGTGTACTTCAAACTCTCTTCTTCTCTCTCTTTTTCTTCTTCTCTCTCTCTCTCCTCTCTCTTCTCATTTCCAATCATCATTCGTTATGTAAGTGATTATGATCCCAGGGCAGCTCAGGTGGATTTTTTACTTCCACATCTGCCATCTGTAACAATTGCAGGCTATTATTTTGGGAGCAGGCACCTCACTGTTCATTTCAGGGGGCTGAGGAGAGAGAGTGCAGCCTGTTACTGTGAACTATCAAACTCTTTCACGTCTTGGGTTTTTGTCATGCTTTCTGAGGTGCAAAAATACCCACTCATTTGGTCTTTTCTTCCAGGAACAGTACATTTTCATTCACCAATGTGTGCAACTGATGTGGCAAAAGAAGAAGCAGCAGTTCTGCATCAGTGATGTCATATATGAGAATGTCAGCAAGTCCTAGTTCAGAGTCAGAGGTGGTAAGTCATGCAAGCCCAGCCCTGCACCATGCCCACAACCTCATGTCACAGCTGCTCAGCAGCAACCAGTGTGATGAGTGTTTGCTGCAGAAGGTTTGCTGGTGGTTTAGGACTTTCCTGTTCTCATCCCCCTGTGAGGGGATGCTCACATGGAGAGTGTGAGGAAAATCTCTCCAGCCTCTCACAGTGCTTTCTACGGCACCGTAAGAGTGCATTGGCTTATTCACTGTTTGCCAAAAAAGAGAATCTAAACATCCTGAGTGAGCCATCTAATCATTTCCTGTCACTTGTCCTCACATCCCTTACAAAGCTTAAAGGACGGGGAGCACTTTAATATCTTCAGTCATTCTCAAGTTGCCAAGGGCAGCAGAGGTTTGGGGATGATCTGCCAGTGCTGCTTTTGTGCTGACAGAGCTGGCTGGAGTGCAATACTAACCAAAAAGTTCTGATGTAAAACACTGGGGAATTTTCTTCATAAATCTAGAAGCAGCAAACAGGAGGAGTCTCAAACTGGTACTATTGTTTGCATAAGTGAAGTGACCATCTGGCCTTTCCACTGAGCCCCAGTGCCTGACCTGTTGCATGCAGCCAGCCCAGCCCAGTCCCCAGCTGTGTATTAAAACGTGTGTCTGACCTACCAAGAGGTTTGCTGGTGGGTACCAGCTGTGAGGACAGACATCACTGGTGTTTAAGCTAAGGAGTTTTAGTTCAGTAGGTGGCAGTAATCGCCCAGCTATAATCTTAATACTCACTTTTGGGTGAAGCAGGAAGCTACAGGCTTTCAACACAAACTGGCTTCTCCAACAGCTGGTGGAGAGTGGGATGTGGGCACCAACACCAGCTGTCTCCACTATATGACTGTGGTGTGGCAAGCAGACCGTTATTAGCCTCTGCATGCATCATCCCCCTGCCCATAAAATGAAGCCCAGTTTGCCTAACTTTTCCTAATGTTTGGGTAGTTTACTGTCTTATCTGAGTCCCGGAGCCCAGCAGCTTGTTCTGGTGAGCTGCAGTCCCAGTCTGTATGGAGGGCTGGTAAAAATAAACATCAGAATCAGTATTTATTTCCTTTTCTACTTCTAAAGCATTCTGTTTCTTTGGTTCCAGGTGAGACCATGAAGCACACCCATCTTCCCTTGCTTCTGATTATTTTTCTTTTGGTGGTTTGAACGGCCAGTTGTTCTGCCATGAGAGATGGCTGCTTTGCAGCACACAGACAATGAAAGAAACTTTTAACTTTCCGAAGCACTGGGGAGACAAAGCCTTAACGAGCCTGCAGTGTCTTTTGAACTGTTTCATTTCTGGACATTTTTTTAAAATACTGGACCAAATTCAGCTAAACAACAACAAGGAAAAGACACTATATGTGCATAAAATGGATTGCTCCTGAGCATTGGGGTTTTGTTTGGTACTTTTGGTTAATTTAGTTAATTTATTTTTTTTGTGTGTGTGCAGGTTGGGCTTAAGGTTAAAGTAAGTGCAATATTTTTTTAATGTTGACAGAAAAGCTTTCTTCATGTGTCACTGGTCTGTGCTAACGTCCATAGGAGAGCAGGCATTGCTAGTATCTAATAATACCTCATTAGTGAGTAGTGAGGCATGAATATACATGAAGAAATCTGAAGATTGTGAAGAGAAATGGGGTGGGGGTTGCTGGGTACATGGATTTGACTGTTTCCTACAGCACTTGTGTACGTGGGGTCTGGGGGGAGCACAAGACCTAAGGAATGGACTGACAAGCAGAAATCCAAACCATGAAGCCTGAAGCTGTAGCAGGCAGCCGACACTGAGAGATGGGGTGGTCTCGGATCTTGACTGTGCAACTGCTAATTAAGCAGAGGGATCACTCTTTTTGCCAACCTTTTCAGTAACGCCACTGATCAGCCTCTTGTTTTAGGTGAATCTAACTGAAGTGCAGCTGAGTTTCACCTGGGATATCTTAGACTCCATTACTATAGCGTTTAACTGTCTAAACAGTCTATGGTGCCTATACCCATCATCTGCTTATTATTTTAAAAAACTATTAACCCTGTGTAAAAACATGAAGCTGATTCAAGTTGGGGGGCTGGGGGTGGTGGGGGAAAAAAAGTTGCTTTAACAGATGGAACTATTCTTCAAGGCGGGAATTCACGATGTTAAAAAACAAGGTTTTGGCATGTGAAGAGCTGGCTGTCGCTTATTGCTACGAGGCTGCCAAAGCATTTGTATGGATTCCTGCAGTGGCTTTGGGGGGCAGGGGGGGAATGTTTTCTTTTTTTGCTGTCAGTTTCAGTTCTAGTCAGAATAATTAGCTATATATATTTTATTTTTGTCTTTGTATGATTCCGATTCATCCTTGTGTATTGTGACATGGATGCTGTCAGAATGGATGTTGATGGCATTTTTGTAACCTGTTGCTTTGTGTCACCTCATTGGAAGTTAGCAGCAATGGTACTCGATGTAAACAAAACAAACTTGAACGGAAAGTAAACACACTGGATTGCTTCCCTGTGAAGAAGTCCTGAGCAGCAAAACAGCAAATACACCTGCAGATGCTTTTTATTCACCCCGTGGCCTGTTATTGTCTGTCAGGGTACCAGGGTGTAGTTCGGTAGCTCAGCTACTTCCAGGAGCCTGATAACCCCCTTCAGATGATATTTGCATTTTTTTCTTCCAAAGTGCTATTCCACTGGCGGGTAAATAGGTGTCTGTTCCTTTAATATCTCCTTCACCATCATACTGGTTACCCTGGTAAACTCCTTTCAGACTGTCCCATCTAGGTGAGGCAAATCTGCACAGACTTCACATAATCCCCCAAATGAAACAGGTCCTTGTGCAGGGTACTGAAGAAACAAGACTCTACCTCTGATCTTGTACATGACTATGGTATGAATTATCCCCCCTCTTCACTTTCCATGTATCTAATACCATTTCCACAGTTTCCATTAAGCCCAGTCCTAAAGCAGATATGCTATTTCTCTGAACACGATGCACAGAGATAGATGCCCAAGGGCAGAAAGCCCTGCCTTCAGGGAGAAGACTGCTAACAAGGAAGGCTTCAGTGGTACACGTTTCTCTCTTATTTCACTGGTGCACCTCAGCTGGAAGACCTGCCCTTTCTTTAGGAACAGCCAAGATGTCTGGTCTAATTTGAGCAGAAGACAGAATTATAAATGATCCCTTGACCATTCAGGCTTTGCCTTTGTGCTTTTCAAATCAATATATTTGAGTCTCATCTACTCAGAAAGTACATTCACATTCTTCTAAAGAAGTAGCTGGGGGGGGAACCCAACCCCTCCCATGTTCTTGCTCTCACCTGCTGCCACCTCTCTCCTGCCAGCTACTGCCCGTTGAGTATCTCCATTTGCTCTGTATCACAGACCAGAGTAAGCAGGTCCCTTTTAAACCATTCACGTGCACAGCAAATGTCACAGTGTGGGCTTGAGCTGTAACAGCAGCATCTTGGCTGAAGATGCCAGGGCAGGAGATTGCTGCAAAGATGCCAAGATCACATCACTGCAAACAATACTGCCAGATGAGAATTTCTGAATGCCTGTCAAAAAAATTACTCTGCTTGCACAGTAACAGGTGGGTATTTTTCCTTGCATAGCTACTAAATCACAAAATCAATTACAATGGAAGCTCTTCAGAAAAATACCTTCTCCTATGCCACATAGTGCACAGAACTGCTTAACTGGGTGTCTTAGGAGGATAGTGGAAACCACCTCTCCCAGAGTTCAAGACATGAGTGAAGCAATGAAAGTGCCTGGGAGACGGGGTGGTTCAGAAGACTCTGGCATTGCTTTGTAGCCCAAATCGTACTTTGGGGGTTTCCTTGTCACATTCCTTCAAAGCAAGTCCAAACGAACGCTGTTTTGGACTCGTGCTGCGTGTTGATATGGTTTCCAGCATCTGTCAAAATAATAGTCTCAAGTCATGGCAGCTGCAAAGCTAAATGAAGCTTCAGGATTTGTAATAGGTCTTTCAATGAAGCAGAGATTAATGTCCTCCTACTGGCTTTGGTCTGGATGCTGAAGAATTAGTAAAAGGCCATGGCTGCCACCTAAGCACATAACTACAGAGAAACTGAAGAAAGATACTGGAGAGCCCAAGGCAGCTAAAACAGGCACTTGTCAGCAAAAATTTAACACAGCTGCAGTAAAAATTCAACCTCTTTGTGAAATATTTAAACACAGAACCCAACACACACAAATTCACTCATATTTGCCCTTCCCACACTTAATGCTGTTGTGGGTGTGGAAAGGTGGGAGGCTGAGCACAGCAATTTTCCTTCAAAACATATTGGACTCAATCCTCAGACAGGGCTGTTTCATGTTTTAGACACTACACAGACTTCACAGTTGAGAAAAATCATCACAGAAAAATGGGGCTCCTACAAAATGGTATTTTGGCCAGAAATAGGGGTTCCCATTCATAAACATTTTTCCCTTATTCATGAGATGCAGCCCAGGAAAAGGAGGGGAGATGCTGGCCTCAGCATGCATCTGGTATTCAAGCTGTGTCTTGCTTCTGTATATGTCCTACAAACCTGACAGCTCAAAAGGCCTTCATTTTATATAATTAAAAAAAATGATAATTACAGGTTTCCTAATTAGAAAGACTTAATCCAAACTATGTAGCTGTTCACAGGTTTCTGTTTGTTCCCTTAGTTCAATTAGCAATAAAAGTGTGTATAAAAATCTCATGTACGGATCACAATTTCCACTGTTTAACGTTTGCACTGCTGGATGGTGCATCAATATTGATCAGAACTGTTCTTTCTGAATTACACCTGAGGTGTTCACGATGGGTTTCTCTCCCCCTGGGCATCCCATGGGAACAAGCAGATTAAGGAGTGGGAAAAAGAGCCTTACTGTTGTTAAAAGGGATGTGCTTAGAAAGCATAAAGCTGCTGAGTGACTGTACGCTGCTAAAACTCGCTCCTTCCCCCCAGTTAAAAAGGCAGACTCCATGGCAGCAAGAGAGGGAAGTAGTTCCTGTGTTATCAAACACTACTCCTTTTTCCACATCTAATATGGTACCTTTTTGTTTCCTTTTCAAATACAAATACAGTTTTCTAACATATTAGTGTAAAAAAAAAAAATATCCACACTACTCAAATCCTGAGGAAAACATTTTGAATTAAACACTGTATTTCACCACTGTTTTCATATAAAACACTGAAAATCTGGACAGAAATATTTTCCTTTGAGGAACCCCAAACAAAATATCCTTTTGATTTCTCCTAGCTGCTAAGAAGCTGAAAATTCAAAACCT